>VXBS01006708.1:344128-381689 GCA_013400255.1 Sitta europaea | reverse complement strand
GCTCCCTGAGGGCTCTGTGCGCTCCCTGAGGGCTCTGTGTGCTCCCTCGGCTCCGCCCAGCCCCTCCGGGGACGGGGAATCCCGGCCGGGCCGAGCAGGGCTGGGCCCGGCCCGGCCATGAGGGCCAAGCAAGGTCGGCCCCAGGCCCAGCCCGCCGCTTCCTCGAAGGCCAGAAGTCAAGAGAGCTACAGCCGGGCTCCCAGTCCTGAAACGTGTATTTGCAAAGGCATATCCACCCTTTTCATTGGTTTAATCCTGGGTCAATATCAGAAATTGGCCACTCAGGGCCAAAGCAGGACAGCTGGGGAGCCCTAAATGTCTGCATTAGTGGAAATGAGTTTGTTTCTTCCACTTCAGGCTAAAAGAGAGAGCAGGAACAAGGGAGTGCCCTGCTACCACCTTGCAACCAGAAAAGCCAGTGAAGGGAAGGGTTGGCAGCAGGAGTTGTTCTATTCCAAGGGACGGGAATATGGCAGCTCCAACCCCAAAGATGAGAGGTGCTCTGGAAGAACACCAGGAGACCAAGACTCTGCTTTCAACAGGGCAAATGCAGATTGAAGTTGAGGGCAAACCCTGGAGCAGCCCAGGCAGTCCCCAGGCATCACTTCCTGCTGGTTCTCATCCCCCACAGCTCCAGGGGTGACCCCAGCCCTGCCTCATTCATTTTGGGATTTTGGGAAAGCAGCCCCTGCTCAGCCTCTCTCCATCGCTTGGCAAACAGGAGGTTGGGCTGTGCTGGGACACGATGCTGAACTGGAGACAAATCTCTGCTGCTCTGAAGGCAGTGGGGCTGTGACAAGGAGCTGGCACCCCGGGAGGGGACACAGACCATCCCTGGGGCTGTGACAAGGAGCTGGCACCACAGGGTGTGGCACACACCATCCCTGGGGCTGTGACATGGAGCTGGCACCACAGGGTGTGACACACACCGTCCCTGGGGCTGTGACATGGAGCTGGCACCCCGGGAGGGGACACAGGCCATCCCTGGGGCTGTGACATGGAGCTGGCACCCCGGGAGGGGACACAGACCATCCCTGCGGCTGTGACATGGAGCTGGCACCCCGGGAGGGGACACAGACCATCCCTGCGGCTGTGACATGGAGCTGGCACCCCGGGAGGGGACACAGACCATGCCCGAGGGCCAGAGATTGTCCCTTGTAGCAGGCCTGGCCAGAGCCAGCTGGGTTCACTCAGCACACAAAGATTTCGTGTCCCTTTTGCCATCGCCTGTGCCATTGATTCCATGGAAGAGGCAGCAGGCTGATTTCCAAGAGGAGCTCTGGCTGAGCACAGCTGTTTCCATCCCCTCTGAGGATGGTTATCAGAGATTTCCAGGGATCAGGAGGGCAGCCTGCTGCTGGAGCTGCCCCCAGGGCAGTGCTGGAGAGGGGGCACAGAGCCTGGCCCCAGCACCCAGCTCTGGGTGCCAGTGGTGGGTGAGGAGCCCTCAAGGTGTTACAGAAACACAAACACCAGACTGACTCTGAGGAGAGCCGTTCCCAAGGCACTGGAAATGTCAGAGCCCACCTGTGCCATCACAGGAAGATTCCCCTTTGATCCCTTTTAGACAGCTGCTTTCACAATGAGATGGAAGGAAATGTGGAAAGCTGCTAGGAGTGAAGCCTCCCCAAGGTTTCCAGGTCTGCATGGGCTCCTCTGTTTATTTTTGGATTGTTTTGCAGAGCTATCCCAAATACACAGGCCTGTTCTTGTACTGCTGCTCCATGGCTTTCCTGACAGTAATCCCTCTTATCCCAGCGAGGAGCAGCAGGAAGAGCTCCTGACACTACCAAGAAAGAGAAAATAAAATCAGCTGAATATCTTCTCTGACTCTCAGGAAACTCAGTTCAGCTCCAAACATGGTGAACAAAATGCCATCAGTGATTTTCCCTTTGTAATTAGGTTTGCAAAGGTTGACTGGCAAGGAATTAAAACATGGAAGCATTTAAAATATCAGTGAGTTCTGGCATCCTAAGTAATGTGACATTTATATGATAATTTGGCAATTAAATATGCAAGCAAGGATGCTTTTTCTTTTCAAACACGAAGGTACAACACTTCCACAAAACCCCTTCCAGCATTTTACAGGTTCATCTTCTTGCTTCAGTGGAAAAATATTATTTTCAATGTGTGGGCAGGGGACACTTGCAGCAGAACAGAGCCAGCAGTGCATCCCCCAAAGTACCCATGGGGACCTGGGATCACTCATGGACAGGGGCAGGTTCTGTCCCCACCCGGAGGATCACTCCTGGCTCAAACCACAGGTGCTGCAGAAATAAATTCTCTCTCCAAGTTGCACAAATGAGGCTGGGAAAGCTGGGGCTGGAGAAGAGAAGGTTGTTTAGAGACCTCAGAGCCCCTTCCAGGATCTGAAGGGACTCCAGGGAGGTCAGAGAGAGACTCTGTCAGGAAGTGGAGTGGCAGGACAAGAAGGAATGAGGTCAAACTAAAAGTGGGGAAGTTTAGGTGAGGTACTGATAAGGAGTTCCTGGCTGTGAGGGTGGTGAGGGGCTGGGATGGAGTTCTCAGAGCAGCTGGGGCTGCCCCTGGATCCCTGGCTGTGCCCCAGGCCAGGCTGGATGGGACCTAGAGCAGCCTGGGACAGTGGGAGGTGTCCCTGCCGTGGCAGGATATGGAATGAGAGATCTTTAAGGCCCCTTCCCGCCCAAGCCATCCCCTGATTCTATGGCTGGACAAGGCCCCCAGGAGGAGGAGTTCAGCCTGTGCTGGGAAGCGGAATGAGGTGAAGCAGCCAAAGGTCTCTCTCCACCCGGACACTGACTGACCCACCCCACCCAGCCCCCAAACACCCATCACATCCTTCCAGAGCATTTGAGCAGCTCCCTTCCTGGGCTGATGAATAATTTGGAGGGCCACAGCCGTTATTAAATAATAAAGATTCTTTTCCTTGCAGAAATAATTGAAGCATCAGAGCTGAGAAATTGAGGTCACCCTGAGCTCTGCCCCATCCTCTTCTCCTTGGGTCTGGCTTGGCTCCAGGGACAGGGCCTCCCCGAGGTACTGTTGGCAGGGAGCAGGGACATTCCAGAGCTGGCATTAAGGCTCTGGTGGCCCAAGCCTCTCTCAAGAGCATAACTGGAGTTTATGGTGGTCCTGGCTGGAACGTGCTGCTACCGGCTCTGCACATCCATCAGCTCCTCCTTAATGGGAGGAGAACACAGCCCCTCCTGGGTGCAGAGGTGAGCAGACTACTGCCAGGGAAAATCACTGATGGGTACAAAAGTTTTCCTCGTGAACAGAAACCTCCCTCCTCTCTAAAGGTAGAAGTTCTGCTTCAAAACCCCACTGTTACCCTGGGACTTGGTTTTGGCAGCACTGAGAGGTTTGGGGAAGCCTGAATTCAAAAGTGCCAGCAGCAACACATCCAGGGAAACCCTGCTGCTTCCAGCCCTCCCTACTCCCATGGTTCCTCCCTATTGCTGTGCCCTCAGGCACTGCACAAGTTTTGGATGAAAAGCTGTGGCTGAGATGTGTCCTGTCATCTCCACACTTGTTATCCACAGGAGGAAAAGCCAACAGGAAAATCCCAGCAAAACAAGGCCACTTTAACCCAGCAATGTTCCCCCCTCCATTGCTTTCCTTCCCTGATTTTTCTCCAGACCAGAAGGGAAACAACAAAGGTGTTTCTGTTTTCTGTCTTCACACTCTTGTGCTGATAAATAAAATCAGCCTTGACCAGTACATGATGATTAATGGCTTCTCCCAGGAGGAAAATCCTGTTCATGGAGAACACAGCAGGATGAAAGTGATGTGGGTTTACAGCAGCTACACAAGCACAATTAAATGTGGAATGAGATCTTTTCTGCAGGGTTTTCATGAGCCACTCTGATGGCACCAGCAGAAAGAGCTTCAAGTGGCAGTGAAAGGTGCACCAGCCTGCCCAGTGGGACTGGAAGTGCAAACATTCCCTGGGGGAAGGATCCATTCGCTGTAGCACCAGAAATGTGGGAAATGCCAGGCCCCAAGTTAGAGACCTCAAAGTGAAATCAGCTCCTCCTGAACCCTTCAATCAAATAACAATGAATACATTTGGAAATACTTTCCCCTCCCCGGGGACTGCATGTACTAATTAGGGACAATTAACACTGCTTAAGGAGCACCAATGGGCTTGCTGAGCACTGGGAGTGATGACACCATCTCCTCACAAACAGCTTGGGCCCAGTGTTTGTGACCAGGGGTGACAAGGGAGAGCTTTCCCGGGCCCTGGACTGGGCATCCTGTAGAAGGCAAAGCTCTGCTCCAACCCCCACCTTCCATCCCCTGGGAATTACTGAGGTGAGGAACGAGACCGTCTGAAAGTCCTGTGGCTCTTCCCGAGGGTGTCACTGGGCTGGACAGGCTGGGCCTGGGTGGCCTTGGAGGGAGAAAAAGAAAACCATACAATAGATTTCTATTCCATGAGATAAAAGTCTGAATCCCAAATTCTGCACTCTGTTACTTTTGGAAAGTGCGTGTGAAGAAACCTGAGAGTTCTCAAGGCAAAAAAAGAGTTTATTTTCCAGATGTCCATCCAGTCATTTTTTAATTAGACCTTCTTTGTGCTTGTGAACTCCCCGCTGCACAAGAGGGATGATGGTGGAGTTCAGGAGTCTCAGCGCAGAGAGCTCTGAGAGTCCTCCTTGGCTAAGTCTTCAAAGCTGAGTAGATGCATTTGTTAATTCTAAATAGGATAATCCATAATTACAAGTAAAGCCCACACTGAAGGTCTGAGCTGGTTTTGAACTTTCCCCAAACCTAATTTCTACAACAGAATAATTTTGTTTACATGAGGTTTTGTTCCAGCTAATGTGACCTTGTGGATGAAGGACAGAGAAAAATAGGAGAAAAAACTGTGTACATGCATGGGGAAAGGATCTTCCTCCCCTCATGGCAAAAGCACAACAAAAGCAGAATTGTTCTGGGGCTTGTTTGAACTTTGTCTGAAAATTGATTTCAGCTCTGAGGAGCCTGAGCTCGCCCCGTTCCTCAGCTCCACCTGCCAACAGGCAGCACTTTTGTCTCTGTTGATAAGGGACTGTTTAATTATTGCCATTATCATTTGAAAATTGGGTTCCTGCCACAAACAATTGAAATTAGATTCACTGTTGCTTTTAATCTTTGGTAATGTCTTTTAATCGGGGGTTTCATTTCCTATGAGCAATAAAATATGTGGATGTCTGCACACACGTGCTGGGTTTGAGGGCACACGGGAAGATCTGAGCACTCCCAAAATGTGAGGGTTTCACTCAGGCTGTGCAGGAGTGTCTTGCTGAGGCTGAGCAGGAATGTTTCACTCAGGCTGTACATGAGTGTTTTACACAGGCTGAGCAGGAGTGTTTCACTCAGGCCAGGCAGGTTTTACAGCAGAAAGGACTCCTTGATCAGCCACGTCCATCTGTTAGGGACGATTGCCCTGTAATTTGGCCCTGTAATTTCTGCATGGGGTCACCTCTTCCAGAGGAGCTCCCAGCCCTGCCTGAAGGGTCTTTGCAGCACAGCTCACCCTGGGCCAGGATTTGCAGGAATGATTCCTGATCCAGGACTCCTGATCTGCACTGAGCATCTTGAAGAGGACACACTCAGGTGAAGGTGGTTGGAAGAGGTTTCTGATCCCAGGAGGGACAGCCTTTAGTCCTTTTCTGCTGGCAGATACTGAGATCTTTTTATAGGAACAGGACTGAGCCCTCATGAACCCGTGTGACCCAGAAGGCTGTGCTGGATATATATTTATACATCTCTCATGTCTGTCTCTCACCCACCTGGCAATAGTTAAGACCCAGCTGCCTGAGCTGTACAGCCCCAGTGACATTGGCAGGAAGGTGTGAACAGCAGTCACAAGAATGCTGTCACCTCCCTGCATCACAGTCTTTCTTTCCATGTCATTTTTCAACTGAAAACCAGCACTCCTGGCAGGTTTCTGTGCCCAGGAGATGGGATCTGTCCCCAGCTCTCCAGGCCGCTCTAAATACACCACAGACTGTGTGGTTTGGGCAGAAACTCAGCTGGCAGTTCTGCCCAGGACAGGCAAAGCCTCCCCTCGCCAATGCTCCAGGAAAACAGCTCCAACTGCTACATTTTCTTTTTCCTTTTGTTTTTTTTTTTGTCTCTGAGTGCCCACACTGCTCTGGGTTGTGCCACCAGCCCAGCTGCTGCAGCCATCCCTCCGAGCTGGCTGTGTTCCCCACAGTGACCATCACTTACTGCACAGAGGCACTGGACACAGAACACAGCAGCCCCAGGGCAGGAGCAGCTCTGCAGGATTCTCCTCTGTGGGGAGGAGACCTGCAGGACACAGTTTAGCCTGTGCAGGGCTGGCACAGAGCTTGCAAAAGGCTTCTTCTCCCAGCTGAGGGTGGGTTTAGGAGGTGACTTCCTGAGAACACCTGGGTTCCCATCTCTGGGCCGAGGCAGTGGAAACTGCAGATCAGGGAATCCCATAATAGTTTGGGGTGGAAGGGACATTAAAGATAATCAAATTCCAACCCTCTGCCCTGGCAGGGACACCTTCCACTGTCCCAGGTGGCTCCAAGCCCAGTCCAACCTGGCCTGGGACTCTTCCAGGGATCCAGGGGCAGCCACAGCTGCTCTGGGCACCTGTGCCAGGGCCTGCCCACCCTCACAGAGAGGCATTCCTTCCAGATATCTGATCCAACCCTGCCCAGAGTGGTGCAGAGACCAAATCCCACAGGCAGCACCACAGCCTGTCAGGCAGGCTGAGATTACAGGCACCTGAGATTACAGACATCAGTCTGGTTCTAAAATATCTTGAATACCTTTAATGGACTTGAAGCTATTCCTTTCATTAAGGGGAGGTGACAGAGAGACTTTGCTGCTATTTCTGAGCCTCTTTACCAGCCCACCCTCCTATTTCAGGTAGGATGGCACAGAAAAGCCTTCTAGGATAAGAGCAAAGAGCCTTAAAAGATAAAAAATGAGCTTTGGAACAGTAGTCCTTCATAGGTTCACCTGTGCTCTGCTTTAGAGGAAGTGTTTAAATCCAAGGAATAATCATGGAGGAGGATGGTTGAAAAATAAAGTTGTGGGTGTGTTGTATTTGTGGTTTTTTTTTTCTTTTTGTTGTTGTTGTTCTTGTGTGGGTTTTGTCCTTTTTTAAAATTTAAATAAGAAAAGAAACTGAAGAGTTTTATTTATCATATTCCATATTATGAACTTCATTCAAAGCAACCCCTCGCTCTTAGAAGTGGTGCAATAAAACCTCCTGGTTTAATCTGCCTGCTCGGGAAGGGAAATAATCAGATCCTGCTTTTTGCATAGGCAGAGTTTTAATTACCTCTGCAGCTCGCCTGGTCCCATCTGAGCAGCTTTTCAAAAGCAATCTATTAGCAAACAATAACCCTGCAGCTCCCTGCCTGCTGCTCAGCAGATGCTATCGCTGCCTTCCCTGCTCTGCCCCAGCCTGGAGCAGGGAGCCAGCCCCAAACCCTGCTCCTGACACGGGGAGAGGGTCTGGGAGCAGGACACGGAGGCAGGACAAACACAGCCCGAGGGCTAGGTGCCACACGGATCATTTGGGGCAGAAAATGAATTCCCATGGGAGGAGGATGCCGTGGGCAGCTCCAGGATGGCCAATATTGCTAGTTGAGCACTGGGATAATGAAGCCATGAGTCCTTGTTCTCCACTGCTAGGGATGAGGCTTATGTCTGGGTCCCAGACCCTCTCCCTCTGTAAAGAAGGGCCAGGAAGGTTTTAGCCCTGCCCAGAAAAGGCCACTGGAGCCCTGGGCTGGGTGTGAGACCCTGAGTGGGCCAGACCTGCACACAACAACCACCTGAGGTGCCCAAGCACTGCCCAGCTGCCAGGGAAAGGTAAGAACAGCCTAGAAAGGGGAGTCCTGCCCCTCACCGAGGAAAAGGGACACCTCACAGGCCTTCCTGAGCCTTCTTTCTTCAGGCTGAACAGCCCCAGTCCCCTCAGCTGATCCTCACTTTTGGACTCTCCCTGTAACATTTCCTTCCCCTGAGCTGCTGCTCTGGAAGGATTCAAACCCAGGTTTTTTTCCCAAGCAAAGAGGAAGCCTTTCAATCATCAGCCTTTCCTGGTGGCTGCACACCTGCCCCAGAGCTGTTGCTGTCACATGCATCACTTCAGCTGCAGAGTGTAAAGACCCTCAAATGAAGCTCCCTCACTGCACCATTAACCTCCTTATGGAGCTGCTGTTCCCAACCAAGCTCCAGTGAACCTTTCCCAGTCTGCATTTCCTGGGCTCCAAACACCTGGATTCCTCCTGCAAACCACTACCAGGAATATTTATTCACCACACCATGCACCTTTCCCTACTCTCATCTTTCTTACCTGGAAATTAAAAGCTCGGGAACAGCCTCCAGATCTCCCTGCAGAGCCTGGATCCTCATCTCCTGTACTGCCAGCTGCCTCTGCCTCTGTCCCAGGGCATTCTGGAGCCCAGCAGGACTTTGTTTGGGCTGGGTATGGAGGAATAGCGAGGTACAGATGGAGCAGGATGGCTTCTGGCCCGGGCTGGGCTGCTCCTGGTGCTCCTGGCCCTGGGAAGGATGGGATGCAGAGTTCCATCATTCCCAGCTCTGCAGTAGGAACAGCCAACAGGGCTGCAGGAGCCAGGACTGCTTGGCTGCCTCCATGGACATGGAAATGCTCAAACTGTTGTGCAAAACTCAGGCTGCACCCTGGGGGGTGGTGGTGATCCCTGGATTGCCCCTTGTCTGGGGATGCTGGAAGAAGCAGGGGATATTGGAGTATGTGCTTGCTTCACCTCTGCAGAAAAACCAGACCTAGGAGGTGATTTTTGATGAAAAGAAGGCCATGACATGGACTTTAACACCTCTCACCTCCAGGATGCAACATTCCCAGCTCAAATGAGCAAACGGCCAACAAATCCCTGTCTTTCAGCACCTCTGCAATGCCCTGTGCTCCTGATCAGTGATTCCAGGTGGGAGGGAGGCCAGGCTGGATTGAGGGCTCTTCCTTTGGAATTGGAGAACTGAAGGGCCAGACAACAAAGCAGGGAAACAAAAGGGAAAGAACAGTTAGCTCCATCCTGAGCAGGAGCTGTGCCATGGGGGTGTCAGGGATCCCCTCCTGAGGGGCTGTGAGGACCCTGGTGACAGGGGGCTCAGGAACGTGCTGGCTGTCACCCAGGGGCAGTCTCTGGGGTGTCTGCCTCACTGCTGCTGCTCAGGCTGGCATGGCTGAGCTCCTCCTGGTTTCCACGGCCCTCTGCCTGCACAAACCCATCCCTGGAGGCACACACAGAGTCAGCAGCACTTGGAGGTGCCTGGAACAGCAGCATCCTCCCCACTGCTTTGCTCCTGCTCCCTTTGCTCCCAAAGAGCCAAACTTTGAGCTGAGCTAAAGGCGCTGAAAGCCTTTGCTGGATTCCCATCTCAGGAAAAAACTCCAGCCCCTCTCCAGCAGTTCTGTGGCCCTGGAGGAGCAGAGCCAGGACTGAGGAACAGGGAAGGAGAGAGGAGGCCTGGGAAGGTGTTAATGAGAAAGTGATTTGTCTCTCCAGGATGTCCTTGTGCTTCCCAGGAAAGTCACTGAGCAGAATTTCTGAATATTTAATACAGCTTCTTAATTAAGAAAAGGGTAAAAAACCTGAGGGACGCCTTCCCCTCCTGCAAGGTCAGGGACAGAGCTTTAAATACAGGATAATCACTGGTTAAGAAGAGGGAGGCAGCTGGTGGAGAAGGGTGGTCTCACAGTCTGGACCAGAGAAAGCCCCTCTGCACGCTCTGCTGCTGTCACACAACCTTTGCTCTGTGGACTGAAAGTTTTCAGGACATTATAAATGTTTTTCCCTGTCATGCCCTGCAAAACCTGAATATCTAATATAAGGCTCAAAAAATGAAGACTGTGACAAAGTAATTAAAAAAAAAAAAGCCCTGTCTGGTTTCACAGAAACATTTCAGTTTGGTAATTTCCAAAGGTTTCATTTCCATTTCAGTCTTCCTTTTTGTCCTGTAGCTGAACTTCTATTTCAAAGCAAAGAGCAAATTCGAAGTAAAATAGAATAGTTCCATTTCTGGGAGTCACAGTGACCTGCAGATGATTCTGAAAACTTTTCTCCATTTTCCCCAAAATGTGAAATCATCTGAAATTGGTCCTTTCCTATGAAATATTCTGACTTTGATGAAACAACATGTTATGATGAGAATATTTTTTTTGGCAAATGACTCCCAGGCACACTCATTTCTCCATTAACATCCTGCTCAGCGCAGGGCACAGTCTGGGACTGCTCGGATTTCAGGGATGCGGTGCTTTCCCCATTCCTGCCGATTTTCTCCTGCCCTGGAGGAGGGAGCGAGGCGTGGAACGGGAGCTGTCAGCTCCATCCCTGGCCGTGTGCACCCCCAGCCTGCATCCCGGGGCTGGGTTTGTGTCTGCAGCTCCCTCTCCCCGCTGGGCTCTGTGTTTGGAGCTGTCTGTGCCGCAGCACGCGCGGCGGCATCGCTGCTTCGGCTGGCAGGTGGCACTTCCCACGCGGCCTAACGCTCATGCTGCGCCTGCATCCACTTGGCTTTCTCCCTTCCCCCTTTCCCACGTGTGCTGCAAATTCCTTGGGCCAAAAATACTGCAGGCGCAGGAAATCAGGCTGCAAAGCCCCTGGGAATGAAGCAGAGCCTCAAATAAACAACCTGTGCCTGCACACAGGGCCCACCTGAGCAATCAGGAGCATGGAGAAAGGGTGGAAAATCCACCTTGGGATCAGTTTGCATAAGGAGCCGTCGAAAGTGAATGTGGGGTACACTGAGGGAATCGGGAGGGGCTTGGAGAGAGACTTGGGCCAAGGGATGGAGAGATGGGACACAGGGATGAGTTCCCATTGCCAGGGTGTTCTTCCAGCCCTGCTCCAACAGCCGAGCAGACACAGCCAGTGGGTGCCAGCACCAGGTGAGGTGGTACCTGCACCTTCTGGAAAGGGACTTTCCTTGCCTGAAGGTGCCCCTGGCAGGATGGCAGTGCTGTGTGCCAGGCTGTGCTGCCTTTGGACATCGTTCGTGGACTCCACAAAGTCATTTTCCCCGAGCTTTGGATCCGAGCACCTGGGGCTGAGCAAACAGGAGGAGACTCCTTAAGTCCTCAATTACATTTCCTTTCTCCTCTTCAATTCCAGCCCGGACAAGAGGTGATAATACTGAATCTTTCAAATATTTGATATACAAAGAGAAGAGCTTGTTAAAACGAGACCAATTAATGCATTTTTAATCCACATTTAAACACATGCAAAGATCCTGAATACTAATGCCATCATTTGAATTCCGGGTAGGGAGGGCTGGAGCACGAGCCTGCATATCTTTCCATCTTTCCATCCTTCCACCTTTCCACCTTCCCATCCTTCCACATTTCCATCCTTCCACCTTTGAAGCTTTCCACCTTTTCACCTTTCCATCCTTCCACCTTCCCACCTTCCCACCTTTCCATCCTTCCACCTTTCCATCCTTCCACCTTCCCACCTTTCCATCCTTCCACCTTTCCATCCTTCCACCTTTCCATCTCTCTATGTTTCCATCCCTGCTTTGCTGCCTCACCTGGGTCAGGCAAAGTTGGCTTGGAACTGCTGCTTTAACAGATAGCTGCACTGAGGCTCCTTCCAGTTTTTTTAACCACCTGCCAATGTTCTCCCAGCTGCTTCTCAGGTTGTTTGGGGTTTTTATTCCATCCTTATTCTTCTGCCTTTTATTCCTGAAGCTCAAGGACATTTTGAAACCTCTGGCTGTGCCCGCTGCTGGAGAAAACAATCACACAATGATGTTTGGATCATGGAATCCTGGAAAGGATGGGATTGTGAGGGACCTTAAAGCTCATCACATCCCACCCCTGCCCTAGCAGGGACCCCTCCCCCTGTCCCAGGGGCTCCCAGTGTCCAGCCTGGCCTGGGGCACTGCCAGGGCTCCAGTGACAGCCCCAGCTGCTCTGGCAATTCCAGCCCAGCCCCTGCCCACCCTGCCAGGGAACAATTCCTGCCCAAGACCCCCCCAGCCCTGCCCTCTGGCACTGGGAAGCTGCCAGGAATCCTCACGTGGAGAGACCGTGGCCATGTGAGGTTCTTACAGAAGTTTTGTATCACCAGTGCTTTGATTGCTTGTGCAAGTCTGAGTTAAAACCTGAAGTAAGAAATAGTCTGTGCCTCTAAACCTGAGCTTCCCCCGCTGGGCAGAGGCCTCCCAGCAGGGCTGTCAATCCTGGGCTGAAATTTGCTCATTAGGAAATTCTAGAGCATCCAGCCCTGTGCTGGATCTGCTCAGAGGACAGGGCTGGCAATCAGCATAAAACCCTGCTGCCCTGGAATTTGCATGTTGATGGCTTTCCCTGAGCCACAGGAACACACTCCAGATAATCTCTGCTTCCTAGGAGGCAGGAAAAAAATAAAATAAACCTCTCGAAATGTGCAAGCTTAGAGCTCATTTCCATCCCTGGTGGAAGCGCTGCCGTGTCTGGGTCATTCCTGTGCTAGGCCAGGTCTGTGCTGGTTCCAGCAGGGGTTTGGGGCTGTCAGAGCCACCTCCTGCTTGGCTGGGGCTTGGCCAGGTGTGGGGGATGAAAACCCTCCCTTACCCCGCCAGGATCTCCGTGCCCAGAGCTGATCACAGTTCCTGAGAAGGGAGCTGCTTCTCCCCGGCAGCTGCGGGAAATCTCAGCCTGGATGGGGTTTAAGTCACCCAGGTTTGGGACCTTTGCAGAGTTTGATTTTCAGCTGCAGGCTGGAATATTTCCGGGCAAACTTGAATGTAAAATTCACTCCAAATCCCACACGGGAATCCAGGCTCGTATAAAATGCTGCAAACTTTTTGCTGCCTCTGAAGCTGGAGGCATTGTTTCCTTCCCAAACCAAGAAACAGCTGGGGTTTGCATTTTCTCCCCACTTTATCTATTTACTAACCCTGTTTTGTCCCACCATCCAAGCCCCCCAGACAGCCCTTGTGAGACTGGAGGGTCTGTAAAACCCATCCTGTAGGTGGGAATTGCAGCACAAACTTGTGGATTTCAACTTTGCTGGGAATAGCAGAGATTTCAGGGCTGATTTTCTGAGTCAAAGGTTCACAGGGATGTGGTTTGCAGGGAACAGTGTGAGCTGGAGGTTGTGCACAGATTGGATCAGTCCCACTCAAGCCTGGAGACCCCTGAGGACACCACCCACCCCCTGGGAATATTCACCTGTTTTCCAAAATGCTAAAAAATGCACCAATGGGAAAAGTGTGTGAAGGTGAGTGAAGATTTTTTATTTATTTGGGTTTTTCGTTAAATGTGGCAGACTGCAGTGGAAGTAGAGAGCATTTTCCAGCCTGGGTGTTAATCCTGAGTGTGCTGGGAAGTGGAGAAGACACTCCAGGGCCCCAGAAAACAAGGATGTGTTCCGGAATGGGTGTAATCTCCACAGGTGTCCTGCAGGAGATGGAACCATGGTAACAAACACTTCATTACTTGGAAACCCCATCAATAACAGGAGCTGTGCACCTGAACTCCTGGACTCATCTCACATGCACTGCAAAATGAAATGAATCTTAAGGCAACCCCCCCCCCCCACCAAATATAAACATGTGTGAGCAGGTGGGGAAGCACAAAGTACAAACCAGGAGAATAAATTACCTGGGTTCCCTTAGAGCACCCTCGAGTGTATCGACCATCAGGAGCACCTTGTTCCACCCATCAGACATACAGGGATTTGTTCTTTGTCCCCCCTGTGCCAAGGGTGGCAGTGCTGGGGCAGGAGTGGGGCTGAGCCAGCAGGATCCACGCTGGGATCAGGGATTGGGTCCCAAACCAAGCTGGGAAAGCAGCAAATCCCTGCTCTAGCTCCCACGTGCTGCATTCCCTCCTGGCGTCACCTCAGCAGGACAGGCCCGGCAGGACTCCCCTGGGAGCTTTCTGGGGGTGATGATGGGTGGCCAAGGGGGGACAGGAGCCACAGATTTCCCTCCTGTCCCAGGAGGCAGAGCCTGGATCCTCCACCCCTGGGTCCCACATCCCTCTGGCTCTGATTTACACCATTCCCCACATCCCAGGGGATTTCTCTGGGGACTTTATTTTCCAGAGAGCCTTTGGAGCACAAATTCAAATCAGTCATCAACTTCCCACTGAGTTCCAACCAGCTCTTTCCCCATTTTAAATGGTTTTTAAATGCATGCGATGCACTCCATCTTCCAGCTGAAATAACTTCTGTATTATCCTGCGAGCCTGAATTCCTCTCACCCCTTGCTCCCTGCTCACTTCAGATAATTCAGTGGAAATTTATTTGAGGAGAGGTGGTGGGTCACAAATGAAGTAAAACGCTGACAGCAGGAGTTCCTTCCCATCCTCTGCTCAGGGAAAGGCAGGGAGCCAGGTTTTGGGAGCTCAGGGATAGCCATCATTAGAGGATGCTTGAAATCACCTCAACAGAGGAGTGGTTTTCCTTCTTTTCCCATGGGAAGAGATTTTCTTTTGATTAAATGATATTTGGACAAAATATGTCTCCCCTCGCCTTGCTGGAGAAACTCAGATGCCTGAGAAACAAAACGCTGAGCAGCCTCAGGCAGGGCCTGCCCGAGGCACTGCCAGGGAAAAGCCTTGTGGGCAGCACAGCGGGATTTAGGGATCGAGGGCGCTGCGGAGCTGCCTGGGGCGGGCGGGGGCTCCCGGCGAAGCTGCTCCGGCTGCGGCTGGGGTGGAGCAGCCTCTGCAGCCCAGGGAGGCTCTGTCCGATGAAGGAGCTGCAAGCTGGGATTCCAGGTCTATTCCTGCTGCGGTTTCCTAACTCCAGAAAATGTACNGGAAGGGAAGGGAAGGGAAGGGAAGGGAAGGGAAGGGAAGGGCAGCACTCCCTGGTGCCTCCGGGGGGACTTCGAGGGGAGCTGCTGTGAGGGGTGGATGAAGAAATCCCTTGGGGTTGGAGCCCCACGAGGCTTTGAGGGAAGACTTCAGAGCTGGGGGTTATGAGAAAGATGGGCACAGACCTCTCAGCAGGGCCTGTGCCAGGACAGGGGGGAATGGTTGGAAATTAAGAGAGGGTTGGTCCCCACTGATTTACAGAGGGAATTCCTCCCTGGGAAGGTGGGGATGCCCTACTCACATGGTGCCCAGAGCAGCTGGGGCTGCCCCTGGATCCCTGGAAGTGCCCAAGGCCAGGCTGGATGGGGCTTGGAGCAACCTGGGATAGTGGAAGGTGTCTCTGCCAATGACAGGGGTGGCACTGGATGGGCTTTAAGGTCCCTTCCATCCCAAACCATTCCATGATTCTTTTTCTGGGACCATTTTTTTCTCAGCCCCTGTGCACTCAGGGTGGGCACAGTGATGGAAGATCCTGCTGGTGATTCCTGCTGGGAGCAGGGGATGCTCTGGGTGAATCCCAGGCTCTCATGGGGTTCTATGCCCTCCAAGGGTCACTTAAACCCTTCAGAGACTTGGTTTGGCCAGGGCAGTCCTTGAGCTGACACAGTTCAGATCTGAAGTCTGTGCCACTTGCATGAGCTGGGCTGACCTTGACCCCACTGCACATATTTCCTCCCCCAGCCCTCGAGGCCCCTTCCAGCCCCATGGCTCCCTGATCGTGGCTGCTCTGTTCATGACTTGTCATCATCAGAGCTCCAAGAGATCCCTTGTTTTAATTAACCCAGAGGAGCACCACCCCACACACACTGCTGCCACATCTCAGGGAAGCAGAACCTGACCTCTGGAGACTTTTAAATGGCATTAATTAAGCAGAGCTTGTTGGCTGGAGTGGTTCCAGTCCCACCATGCAGTGATTGCTCCTCTACCCAGTTGTCAAAGCCCTTTTGGATCTACTCTACCCAAACCTCTGAATCCTGAATCCTGCCTCTTCAGCCAGGCCAGTGATATCTTTCCAGACCCTGTTGCCAAGTTTTATTTACCCTACATGAAAATCAGCTTGAAAATGCCGGGAGAGGGAAGGTGTTTGGGAGATGGCCACCAGTGATGGCCCAGCAGAGCCACCAGAGGCACATCCCTGTCTCCTTCCAGCTGAGGCTACCACAGCACACACCCTGCACACCCTGCCCAGGGCCAGCCCGGGCCCTGCAGAAGGGGGTTAAACTGCCTGGAAAGGGTTAAATGCACAGAGAACAGGAGTTTTCATGGGGAAAAGAAGTTCTGTGGCTCCCTCTCTAGATGGAAAAGGGAAAACAAAGTTGTGTCCCTGCCGTCTAAGGGCTTGCTTACACGGGGAAATTAATCCAAAATTAACTAGTGGTGTGAATCACAAGTGGATTAGTTAAATTATATTAAACCTAGGCCTGGATACTTTCATTTAAAATTAAAGTGGCCTTAATTCAATTTGGCTCAAGTCACTTCAAAAGTGAATTAAGAAAAACTTAATTATAAACCCCTTAATTCCAAACGAGTGTGTCTACATAGGTTGCTTGATGTGCTTTCATTTATCCTTTTTAAAAATTAATCTTGATGTGCTTTTCTGAATCTCAGTGGGGAGATCCATACGTGGGAGTAAAAACCCTCTGATTCCCTGGAAAAGTGGGGAAAAAACAAATAACAGGACAGGTGACTTCTGCCTGCAGCCAGCTCAAATAACACTGCTGGGTTTGCCCTGCCTGGTGCTGGGGACCACAGGCCTGGGGGACTTTCCCCTGCCAGCTCTTTTCCTGGCAGTATTCCTCCCTGCCAGCTCCCAGCAGAATTTCCAGGAACTCTCTCAGTGCTATTTTTTCCCAGAACCACAGAAAACCTGCAAAGTCTCCACCTGCTGCACCAGGAGACACAGGGAGGGTTTTGCAGGGGATCTGTGCAGTTATTTATGGGCACCGAGTGTGGGGAGCTGCCAGGGACTGCCAAGGGACTGAATTCCCACCCCTCCACTGCCCCCTCAGCCATGGAGAGGTCTCCCTGTGGGAATTGTCCCTTCTCCATCGTTTTGGAGGACCTGCCTGATGTGAATTTGCCATTCCAACCTGGGAGCCAAATGGTTTTGGTCCAGAAGCCCCCAGGGGCAAGCCCCAGTGATGGCAGGAACTTGGTGCTATTGAGATGCTGTAGAGAAGCAGCAATGAACTATTAATGCCAAAACCTCCCCAAAATGAGATGAGACAAGGCCAAAGTTTCTGATTTTCCTCCCAGAAAATGATGTGAATACTGGAATCTTTCATGCAAAGTGCTGGGAATTGGACAGAAGTGTATTTTGGACCCCAAATCACAACTTGGAAGCATTTTCCTGGCCAGCCACAAGGACCTGTGACTGCTGGGATGCTCAGTGTCCCCTCATTCTTTGTCTCCTTGGATGTTGGTGATCCCTGGGGTCCCTTCCAGCACATTCTCTAATTCCATTTGTGTGCATAATGGAGAAAAGGAACAATTCCTCCCTGAGCAGCACAATTTAACCTTTGGCATGACTTCCCTAAGAACAGCTCCTCACTCTGGGACTCCTGGATGCAGGCTGGAGAGGAGCCAGGCCAATGGGCAGAGCATCCTCAGCTCAGCCCAGCTCCCAGCCCAGCCTCTGCTCTGGAGCTGCTCCCTCAGCTGCATCATTTACCACTCTGATAGGATTTATTTCAGTTTTTCCAAGGTGTGTTCAAAGCTGCTGAACACTCCCAAAGATTGGCTGGGAGCCTCTCCCAGTTCCCTGTTGCACATGGGGGCTCTGCTGCCTCTTGTGCTCTTTGGGGCTGCAGTGGTTCTTCCCAAAATGCTTCCTGCTGTTTCCAGGCTGGTTTCCCAAGGAAATGGAGTTCTATGGGGTCACCCTATTTCTGGGTGTCTCTTTGTCTTTTCAGCCCCCTGACCATGTTGGAAGGAATTTGACAGAACCAGAGCATGGTGGAGGGGGATGTAGGAAATGTTCAGGGAGGATATGAAGTAGGGGAGTCATGGAATCAGAATGTCCTGAGCTGGAAGGGACCTGCAGGGATGATCCAGTGCAGCCCCTGGCCCTGCCCAGACCCCCCAGCACCCCCCTGAGCATCCCTGGGTGCTGCCCAGAGGCTCCTGGAGCTCTGGCAGCCCCGGGGCCGTGCCCATTCCCTGGGCAGCCTGGGCAGTGCCAGCACCCTCTGGGGGAAGAACCTTTCCCTGAGCTCCAGCCTGAGCCTGCCCTGGCCCAGCTCCAGAACCTTTCCCTGAGCTCCAGAACCTTTCCCTGAGCTCCAGAACCTTTCCCTGAGCTCCAGAACCTTTCCCTGAGCTCCAGAACCTTTCCCTGAGCTCCAGAACCTTTCCCTGAGCTCCAGAACCTTTCCCTGAGCTCCAGATCCTTTCCCTGAGCTCCAGCCTGAGCCTGCCCTGGCCCAGCTGCAGGAATAATCAAATAATAACATCTATAAATGAGAACTAATGTTCCTATTGTTATTTGAAACAAATAATTGCCCCAATCCTGTGTTCAGGTGCTGGGAGAAGGATCTTGGCAGGATTTGGGCTGTCCAAGATGCAGGAGAGAATTCCCTGGAAGTTTTGGGATCTGTGCCCCCCTCCCAAGGTGTCACACAGGGTTAAGGGCTCTGCCCTCCCTCCCCCGAGGAGGAGCTCATTAAAGCTGTGCCAGAGGGGCTCCAGCAGAGAGGCAGAGTTAATTCTGTTTGGAGTTGTGGTAGATATTAATCACTTTGCATCCTCAAAAGGTGTCTGAGGAACTTAATTTGTCATGGAAATGTCAGAGAAGAGAGACACTGTGTTGGGAATAGACAGTGAATTCTGTGGAATGTTGTGCTAAAATGACCTTTTCCTTTCGATTAAAGCAAACAAGTAAAAATCAAAGTCGAATCTGCAGCAGAGGCCCCAGTGTGTGTCTGTGCTTGCACACGTGTCAGGGTGTTCCTTCTCCTTGGAGCACACCTGGCACAGGGATCAGCTCAGGTGGCCTGGGACCGTCCCTGCTCTGGGAGGATGAGGAGGGACACTGAGGTGTCTCAGAAATCCTGGATATGCATTTAAAAAATACAGGAATCTGCTGTATATAAAAATATATTGGTTTATATTACTTTCTATACATTTTTTATCTGAATATATTTTTATTATTACATGCATACTGTCAATACTTCACAGAATCAGGATCACAGGTGGCAGGACAGGCCCAGTGCAGCCTGGGGGAGCAGCTCCCCACCCTCTTGTCCCTGTGTGAGGAAGCTCCATCCCCATCCCATTCACTGGGGGCTCCTTTGCTTCGCCAGCATTTCCTTGGAATGTGTCACAAACTGCTGTTGTTCCTGAAAATCAACCTTCTGATTTGTATTAGTAGAGTGGAGTCAGTTCTCACGAATTGTAACATAAACAAGGATCATGTTTGCATTCCTTTGTAAAAGATCTCACCTGATGGACTTCTCAGGTGCCCAGTGGAGATGGAGAGGTGGGAACTTCCCTGTCCAATCTCTGGGCACTGTCCAGAAACTGAGAGATACGAGGTCAGCAATAAACTGGAGAGTTCCTTTCTTCTTCTCTGCCTGAGCCCTGCTGTGTGTGTTGCTGTGTGTTCTATCTGTGTCACAGTAACAAACTGCCAGTGGAGGGGGAGAGTTTGGACAGCAGGGCAAAATGAGCTGCTTGCACTCAGAGCAGGAGCTCTGGGGTCACTCAGCAGCTTTGTCTTGGTGCTGAAGAGGTTTTTGTGTATTTTGTCAATAGCTCAGAAAAATGCCTTTCATTCCCTCTGCAATGTCTTTGTTTCCCTGCTTCATTTGGCTGCTCCACCAACATCCACAGGTTTTTAGGAGATGGAGATGACAGAGGGGGTTTGGTGACAAAAGTCAAGGCTGGGGCTTGAAAATGAGCCCTGGCTGGATCCAAACTCAGCTGTTCTGAAACCCCAGCTCCCCCCTGGAAGAACTCAACTCCAGCAGGATCTGGGGTGTGCTGCTGGTCCCCAGAGGCTGCTGAGCCACGGGGGTGGCACAGGTGGGACCAGTGACCCCTCACCAGGCCAGGGAGGGACAAAAGATGGGGGCAGTGGAGAAAAAGGGAATTACTGTGGAAGCTGGACTCCAAGGTAAAGCTCTGCAGGAGCAGTGGGGCTGAGGAGCAGGGTCAGAGCCTGCTGGGGGCAGGAGCTGCAGCAGTGACTCAGTTCATGACTCAGCTTGGGAAATCACAGGGTAAAACAAGTGCATTTTCACATTTATTTGATGATCTACAGGAGCAGCAATTCTGGGTCACAGCAAAGGCCAAGGTAACCCAGGTTTCCATCTCCAGAGTGGTTAATGGGACACCAGGAGCTGTGTGCAGGAACAATGGGGTGCTTTGCTTGGTTATTTTCCCAATCTTTTCCAGCTTGCAGTTGTCTGTTGATGATTTTGTTCTTAACAGCCCTTCATGGATTCATTCCCCACTGCTCTGTCACTTGCCTTTGAAACCTGCAATATTCTGTAGCAAAATTTCAAGGGCAAAAATAGTTAATTCTCAGTCTTATCCCAAACAGCTCTTCCCTTGCATGAATCAGCACCTCCTCCAGACACTCTGTAGCCTCCCAGAGGTTAAAGCTGGCTGTCAGCATTTGCCTGGCACAAAACAAAACCTCTTTATTTCAGTCTGAATTGTGTGATTATTTTAACACATCTAAATCCATTTTGAAATAAACCCAGTGTTTTTTGAAACAGTCAGAATGTTCTGGTTTGAAAATGGCAAGGTAAGTGCTCTCGCTCTCTCAGGTTTTTTATTTTATTTCTATTTTCTGGCCAAAATCGTTTACAAAAGTTCACCCAGGAGCTTTCATCCTCCCCGGATGTGTGTAATTCCAGAGGCTCGTGAGCAGCAGTGAGAGCCTGGGCTTTCCTTGGGCTGCAGAGGAGCCCAGTCCTTCCCCAGGCAGCACCAGTGCCTCCAGAGTGGCTGTGTGGGAGTGGATGGTTCCTCCTTGCTGCTGCTCCTGCTGTCCTGAGCACTCCCTTTGCACAATGTTCCTTTCCACATCCATTCATCCCTCCCCACTGCCCTCACGGTTTTTAGGCTCGGATTGAAAGCCCAGAGAAGCTCCAGAGTGCCTCAGCCCTGGCACAGGGAGCAGCTCAGCCATGGATCCTTCTGGCATCCCCTGGAGAGGAGAGACCCCCCTGGGGCTCGGCTGCTCATGGGGTAAAGGCCCAGGGGCAGCAGTGGAAGGGAGCTCTGGAGGCTCTTGCCCAGCCTTTGGGACTGTCACCAAACCAGGAAAGTCTTGGAAGCCTCCAAGAATTTCTAATCCCTGGATTTTGGGCTGGCTGTTCCTCAGTACCCTCCCCATCCCTTCAAGGGACAGGGAGGCTCCCACAGAGCCCAGACTGTGACCTGGGATTTCTCTTTGGCTGCTACTCAGTGGAAGAGGAAAGGATGGCAAAGCCAAACCTTTGCTAACAAGGACACTTCAGCTCCAGATCTCAGGTTCCTTCCCCAAACAGCAGGAGCTGCTCAAACCAACCACAGGAGATATTTTGTGAAGCAGAAAACCAATTTACTTTCCTCTGACTCCCTTCTCAGACACAGTCAAACCACTTTGTACTCTCATTAAAGTTTGTTTCTCATTGCAAAAAAAAAAAATATCCAGCAGAATGTGAGCCCAAATATGTCAGATTTTCCTGTGCTCTAACAAATTATGCAAAGAAGGATTTTCTAATGAGTGATCTTCAGGAACCAAAGGCAACACCTCCAGCTCCCACTGCCTTGTGCTCACCCAGCAGCTGAGGGGGGAGAAAGAGCTTTTCATGGCTGGCAGTGAGCAAACAATTCCTGCTGTTTTAGGGGAAACTTCCATAATGGCCACAGTGTTGTTACTGTGGGCAAAATCCAGAGGGAAAACCCAGCTGAAAACGAAAATGAAAGGTGTTAATCACTGTAGTTCCTTGCAGGTGCTCCCTCTTTGGCTGTTTCTCTCACTTGTCTCTTCAAAGTCCCACCTTTCTGCCTGTGCCAGTGTATCTGTGTCTGCTCCTCTGGCCAGCTCCCCTTGCTTTAATTAGCTCCAGGATTCCTGAAGTCTTCTCCCAGGGCTCCCTAATCCTCTCCATGTGCTGACTAATCTGACCCCGGGAGATCCTTGCCAGAGAAAAACTGCAGGATAAAAGCAAATGATTCCAGACTTCTGGTTTCTTAACGAGGGCCTGTACAGCCAAAATCCTGGGAGGGGCTGTCTGACAGGGTGACTTTGTGTCCTGAAAAGAGGGCAGGGCTGGCTGGGAGCTGGGGCAGCAATTGTTCCCTGGCAGGGTGGGCAGGGGCTGGGCTGGGATTGCCAGAGCAGCTGGGGCTGCCCTGGAGCCCTGGCAGTGCCCCAGGCCAGGCTGGACACTGGGAGCACTGGGAGGGGTCCCTGCCAGGGCTGGGCATGAAATGAGAGATCTTTAAGGTCCCTTCCAACCCAAATCCATTCTGGGATTCTGTTTCCAGAAGTGATGCAAACTCTTGGAGTTACCCACAGAGGTATCAGGACACTTAACTCCCCACCTCAAAAGGGGCACACATCAGATACAACTGCACAGAATAATAACTACAAACCTCTTTTAACTGGAAAGGGACTCCATGCAAATCGCAAAAAAATGACATTTAAATTCCAGATGATTGAAATGAGGTAAAATGTAGTCCTGAAACAAGTGCCTGGATTGCCTTTAAAACAGATCCTTGTTTAAGTCTCTCTGTGAGGTCAGATGCCTGCATCTGCCAGCCACATCTGGGAAGGAAATTGGGTATCCAGGATGCAAATTGGCACTTGCAGACTTAGAAATGACGACTGGAGCCTCTCCGCTGCTTTGGGCATCAGAATACCTTGGAATATCTGCGGTTACTTTTAGCTGGGGGACTTTAACGGGCAATTTAAACCAATCTGTCAGACTCTGCTCAGAGTGGCTGAGTCAGAGCAGGGCCCAGCTGAGGCAGCTGCAGCTGAGGCTGAGCAGGGAACTTCTGAAACAGCTCCAAGGGTACTGCAGGAACCTCTCTGCCACTGGAGCCAAACCCATAAGGGCTTTGGAAATGCTCACAAATGACTGGTGTGCCCCAAACTGGGCATGGAATCATCACTGGGGCAGTGGATGCTCTGGTTTAATTTACAGGAGCTTTGCACTGCAAAAGGCATCCAGCTTGCCAGGCTCTTGTTAATATGGATTCAAACCGAGTGGTGCTCCTTGGCCCGAGCACAGCTCCTGGAAATCCACACGTTCTGCATGGAGCTGGCAATAAAACATGAAAAAACGTCTGGAATAAACAGAGGCAGAGCTTTCTGTACTTCACCCTCACTTCAAATCCACACAAAGCCGTTCTAAGGCTGCCAGAGAGATGCAGTTTGGAGTGATGGACATCAGGTGCTCCCTCTGCTTTCAAGGCCAGCTTGTGTGTGAGCCCAAGGCAGCCCCTGGGGATGGCCCGAGGTCCTGGCAGCTCAGGGAGCACCAGGATCACCTGAGCGTCACCTGAGCATCACCTGAGCGTCTCCAGTTGTCTGCTGTGGTGGAGGAACAATGTGCAAAGTTCAGTTTGTGAACTTTGTGAGTTGTGTGAAATCCTGGGTGAGCCTCAGGCAGCTCAGGCAGCTGCTGCCCTAAAGCGAGGTGCTCATTTTCTGAAATGGGACTTCTGAGATCCATCAAACACCATGGAAAGCCCACAAAGCTGGATTTTCAGTACTTTATGCTTCTCTCCCGTGTGCACACTGTGAGGAGACCTTTCCTCAGCAGGCCCAGGCCAAAGGGAGAAGCAAAGATGCAGGAGAAGGTGGATTGCTGCAGCTGGAAGGGAGCATTTCCTGTGCCGAAGGGCTCTGGGCTGGCAGCTGGTTGGAGTTTGGGGCCAGAGGGATCAGCTTCACTTTGCTTTGTCCCCTCTCACCCCGAAGTGCTCAGGGAGTATGAAAATGACTGGAAAAACCTCCAGAGCTGTTGCCCTTTTTTGATAAGCTGAAGCATCAGCTTCCCGTGTGAGAACAGCTCTTTGACTGAGGTTTTCCCTTTTGTATTTGGATTAATTTTTTACGTGTGTCAGATCAGCTGCTCCTCTTTGTGACTACAGAGAAGAAAAAATAGTGGCAGATCCTGCCCTTCCCAGCTAAGTGCTTTTGGTCACTGGTCAGTGCACTGATGGATGTTTTTCCATTGCATCCTTCATCCCATGCTTTTTCAAGGCTGGTTAGGAGTTGGAAGGCAAGACCAAAGAATGCTGCTCTCTCACGGAATTCAATTTCCTGAAAAGATTCAGGGAAAAAAAAAAGATTTTTTTTTCATGTGACCTAAATGGAAAACATATTGTTCTGAAAGTGCTGTTCAAACAGAATTACCCAAACCTTTTATCAACAAAGAGACCATCGTCTATCAGACATCTGGTGTGGATGTCAATTACAATAATTAATTAGACATCTCCCCAGATGCCTGACACTACATTCTGTCAGCAGATTTTTTTGACTTCAATCAAAAGTGCTGCTGCATTATGCATGAAACTCCTGGAGGAGCTGGGAGTGGAGGGGAGCAGCCACAAATCCCAGCCAGGCACAGGAAGGGCTCCTGAGGCTTCCCCTGCTCTGGAGCTGCCCAGGGAAGGTCGCAGGCTCTGACTTCTCTGCCTCCCCTAACAACACTCCCAAATGTTTCACAGTCCTTCAAGCTGCACTTCAAACAGAAAGGATGAGAGGGGAAGGATAATATCTGAAATACACACAACCAGGTGATTGTTGCTGGCTCCTCGGAGTAGGGAGAAGGGAATGGCTCAGTTAGGGAATGCCAGCCTGGAGCACGACTGCAGGGAGCAGCTGCATCCATCCCTCACCAGCAGCACCCTCAGGAATGACCCTCAGAGGTCCAGAAAGGATCTCCTTAAACAGCCAGGAATGATCCTCAGAGGTCCAGGAATGATCCTCAAAGGTACAAATGTAATCCTAAAATGTCCGGAAATTATCCTTAAATATCCAGCAATGATCCTTAAATGGCCAGATATGATCCCAAAATATCCAGAAACAACCCTCAAAGGCATTCTGAAATGATTCTCAAAGGCAACTGAAAAAGACAGAAGAAGACACCATACCTCCTTTCCCTTTATTTTCTTCTTTCTTGTGTGTATTTTTTAAAATTAAATTGAAAATAAATTAATTCCTGGAACATGTAATTCAAACAAACTAATAATTTTTTGTAGTTGTTTTCAGTTTTTCAAAAGGCTTTCACCTTTCCCAGGCAGAACAATCCAATTAATTCTCCTCAGTTTAGGAAATTGCTGCAGTCAACCTCAATAAATTAGTTTTTTTTCAGTGGGGAAGAGCTGAACAAATATATCAGCAACTTTATCAGTATTAGCATGAACTGCTCCATGCTTCAGACTAAGGACTGCCAGGTCCTGCAGCCGGGTTCCCTCAGATGGGAATTGGCTGGGATTCAGCTTGAGGCTGGAATAATTCTGTGGCAGGGACACAGAAATGCTGGTTGAACTCAGGGAGTTTCCCTGTTCTTGCTGGGGCAAACATCTTTTATTTGCTCTGTGGAGTGTTTGGCCGAGGCTGGAGCAGCGTGCAGGGATGAATGAACGTGGGACCCCCAAACGCTGCCCTCGCCTTTGGTTTGAAGGATTTGCCCATGGAGAACAGAATTACAAACGCTCCGTGCATTTGGAGAAGGACAAATATTTGTAGTAATCCACGAGTTTCAATATTTCAGAAAAGTGCCCACATTAGTTTCAGTTTCAATGCAAACAAAAAGAAATACATTTAGATTGAAGGTGATTCGCACTGAAATAAAACAAAGATTTTTTTTGAGGTTTCTATTTCCTTCCTCTGTTTTTCCTCTCTCCTCATCAGAGGCTTCCGAGGCTAAATGAGAAGGGAGGCAAAAAGTAATTTTTTAAAATTCAAGCAGTTGAGCTTTGTGTGGTATCAAAATGAAAAATTAGGATTAAATTACAAGTGTATTGTTCACATCTACGTTTTTGAGAGAAATAATGATTATTTTGTAAGCTGTGGTGACAGCTAAGGACGCATGGAACCAGCAGAGAGATCGGAGCTGTTATCAAAGCCGAGGGTGATTTCATGGAGCGGGAACAAGGCTGCAGTGCTGTCACCAGAAGGGCGAGCAGGGCCTGAGGTGTGAGGGCAGCTAATTGGTGCTAATGAGAGACGAGGGGGATTAACGAGAGAGCCCGGGGAGCAGCACAGG
This sequence comes from Sitta europaea, assembly GCA_013400255.1. Classification (NCBI taxonomy): domain Eukaryota; kingdom Metazoa; phylum Chordata; class Aves; order Passeriformes; family Sittidae; genus Sitta; species Sitta europaea. Next base: position 355,661 of record VXBS01006708.1, on the reverse strand, counting down.
GAAAGCTGCCCGGGCTCGGAGCAGCCCCAGCTGCAGCAGATTTTGGGGGGTCTTTGGCCACCCCCTGCCCACAGCCAGGTCTGGCATTTGCAGGACAAACAGGACAGCACTGGAAGACTTTTCATGGAACGTTCATCTGCACAGGGGGGCCGAGAAGTTTAATCCCCTCTTTAATAATTGCAGTTAACGAAGGTTGGGGATTTAAGGCGGATTAACGGCAGGGCACTAAAGCAGTGTGTAAACACTCCTGGCTGGGGCAGAGCAGCTCAGAGCTGCTGCCCTCGACCTTGGGCTGGCTCAGCCTGAGGGGCTGAACTCAAACTGCCCCTCTTCCCATGGGCTTCGATGTTTGGATGATTTTTGACAGTTCTGATGTGTTTCAGAGGCACTTTTGGCTGTTTACTCTTCTGTGAAAGCACAGAAGTTGCCCTGGCTCTGGGGAGAGCCTGCGGGGAAGGTAATGTGCCAGAAATTCCTGCCTTTTGCTGCAATTTCATGGGGTGATTCCTGAGATTGGCCTATGCAGGGCCAGGAGCTGAACTTCAGCATCCTTGTGGGTCCAACTCCAGTTATTCTCCAATTCTATGATCATTTCACTGGGAAGAGAAAACCTCTGGATCAGGAGGATCCTGCCTTGATTGATGTCACTGCAGCTTCGAATAAAAGTATTGCACCAGAAGAGTTTAGAAGAGTCAGATCCAGCTCAAATTGTGCATTTGGCATTAATGCAGCTCCATTTCCCTGAATGTCTCCATCCTGAGTTCTGGGAGTGCTCCCTGGGAGGCACAAGCACTAACCTGGATGTGCAGTGGGGCTGGGTGAATATTTCCCTTTTCCTCTGAAAATGGAGTGTGGCGCAGAATGCCCCGTTCAAGGCTCAAAAGGATCACTTCTATTTGGAAAAATGAGGTAGAAATCAAAGAGGTGCATCATAAGAAGGGGATGATCAAGAGGAGACCTCGGAAAACTTTCCAGGTGTCTGAAATAGGCTTCATTTATCTCCTGGACTTCTTAATTACTGAGCATTTCTAATCTTGCTTCGTGTTTAGATAGAGAGCAGGAGCATTACAGAAACACTCAACACATAAATAAAATAACAGAAAAACTGCAAGGATGAGTAATTACTTGGGATCCATGGAACAGTGAATTAACACTGAGGAAGAGGCAACACCAGCAATCACTGCACACTGCCACTGATAAGAGAACCAGATATATTTTTTCTTTGCTTGAAAAAAGAGAGATAATTCCCCAGGAACTTGTAGCCAAAAATCTCCCCAGTCAATTAATGACCTTTGCCTCTGCCGTGCCTCCCTCCAAGCTTTGCATGGTTATTATTTTCAGCACTTAATCTGTGAGAGTGATTTGTGTCTCCTAATAACTGACTGATTGTTTTGCTATCAGTCAGCTCCAGGACTGCCACAGCCTCTGCTCAGCTCAAATCTCACTTCATTCACCTTGTGACTTCAAACACGGCTCTGTCTCAAGCGGGAGGAAAGAAAAAACCCCAAATCCCATCTTGCTCCTTACAGTTTTATTACTTAGGAAACTAAAGGCAGAAAATAAAGGTCACGAGAACTTTAAAACAACAGTAAAGTCTCAGGGACAGGAGAGTTTTAAAGGAAATTACAAGCTGGAAATGACAGACTTTCTTTTAGGATGCTCCAAGACATTTCAAAAAAAGCAGAACCCCCATTATTCCTCCCCTCCCTCACCTCCCTTGGGAGGTTATTCAGAATTCTCTCTCTGAGCCAAGGGACAGCAGCTGGGGAAATGTCAAATATTCCCAAGGTGGGAAGGAGAGGGTACCTGAGGAGCCTGCAAGGGCCTTGACCAGAGAGGGAAGGAGCTCCAGAGCCCCCAGATGCCTCAGGAACCCTTTCCCCATCTCGTTATTTATAAACATCTCCCAGCTGCCACGGGACAACCTTCCCCAAGTGTGGGCAGAGGGTCTCAGCTGAGCTGGTCACCCTGGGCCACAGCCCAGTTTAGGGGGTTGGGTTCAGAGGAGGGCAGAATTCACCAGGATGAGTCCAGAGGAAGATGCAGCCCTTTTGGGATGTGTTTTCCTCCCAGGAGGTGCTGGCCCGTCCCTGCTGCACAGCCCCAGGAGCCCAGCCTGCTGTGGTGGGAGCAGCAGGACACCTCAGGCAGGGCTGAGCTCCTGGAACAGAAGCTGCTCTGCTGCCCGGGCCAGCGTCTCCGTGGGAAGCTCGTCTGGAAAGGCAGCTCAGGAGACTTGACAGAGCTGCAGGGGATGGTGTGGAGTGTTCTCCAAAGCACCCCGGGGACCCAGGATCTGTTCTGCACAAATACAATTCCCTGTCCTTAGAACACCTCGTGATTAAGCCACTCCTGAAAGCAGGATGGCCTTGGCTGGCTCCTGGGCACATCCCTGAGTGCACAGTGACAGGCTCTGGGCAGCTTTTCTGTGCACATGCCTGGAGGAAGCTTCAAAGCTGCCCAGTGCCAAGAGAAATCAAAGCCCAGACCTTGGCCTTGATTGAAACCCCCAGGCTCAAGGCTGTGCAATTTTTGTGATGTGTCATAAACAGGGAGGCGAGGATCTGAACCCATCAGAGCTCCTCCCTTTGCTTCTTCCATGCAGGTGCTCACCTTTCAGGCTCCTTCTCCTTCCCACCTGCCTTTCCAATGGGGACCCTCAATTCCCTGCTCCCCATATCCAACAGAGCTCCCTGAACATCCCTCAGTGCTCCCACTGATGGCATCAGCCAGGCCTCAGAGGGAAGCTGCTGATGGATGGCCAGCCCAGCCAGTGGAGGGGCCCATGAGTTGTCAGAATCCGTATCAGTGGCAGAGGTCAGAGCTAATGAGGGAGGGAAGCCATGGTGAGAAGGGGCTGCAGGGGCATTGTGCTCCAGCCCTGGGTTCTGGAGGTGTTTTCTGTGGGTGTAAATGTCTGCCTGACCTGCAACACTCAGGGAAGTTGGAGAGCCTGGAGAGAAGTGACAGCAACTCCCACCCTTCTGGAGAAGGGGATCTGCTCGGTGGGAGACATTTTAACATCTTGGGGACATTGCTTGTTGAATTTCCATCCCTGCCAAGGCTGTTCCTAAAATGAGAAGATTTGATAGGAAGTTTTCAGTCACCTGACCAATGCACAGCAGAAGGAGAAACATGTGCCTCTGCAAACTCCTTTTGAATTTTCCTGAGCAAAAAGTCACGTGATAAACACAGAACTGGAATTGTTTTGGGTGAGTATTGCTGCATCTTTGGGCTAAATGATTTGATAACAGATCTTCCCTTGCTTCAGTCAGTTATTCCAGTTTTACTCCTGGGATAAAAGTCTTTCCTGAACACCTCTCCAGGCTCCCTCCTCCTCCTGTAGAACACACACAGGATAACCGTGGAACGAGGAGGAGATGGCTCACTGCAAACATCATTAACAAAATAAATCCTCATCTAAAATCTTATCAGAGCTGGAGCAACCAGGGCACTTGATCTCCTCTCCTGGGCAGCTCTGAAGCCTTTCATTACTGGGCTCACTGGACCAGAGAGGCTACAAGGCTGCACCTCTGGATGAGGTGATGAACAATTTATGGGACCATGGCCTCCTCACTTAACCCAAGGCACTGGCCCGTGGTGGGGTTTGCCAACCTCGCTGTTCCCAGCAGGAACAAACATTTTATCTGCTGCCAATTTAGCAAATCTATTCTCCCTGGCCCCCTGCATTGCCTGTGCTCATTAATCATTCCCTACTGTCTCTCTGGTGAGAAGTGTTAATTTTTACAGGCCTTGCTCAGCAAATTCCAACCCCAGTGCCTTCCCCAGGCACTGGAGCGGGGCTGAACCAGGGGAGGGTTTGTCCAGGGAAAGGCTCCTCGGTGTTCTTGGGGACCACTGATGCTCCTGTGGCCTTGAACGAGTTCAAGAGACCTTCCCTGAGTGGAAGGCACTGAAGGCATCCCAGCACAGCAGCACTTTGAGCTTTGCTTAGCTCAAATCTTCACCTTTTGGTAGAGTTTGGAGCTCTCTTGCAGTAAAAATGTTGCTGTAGATCAACACAAACAGGTGGATTTGTGTCCATGGCCTTCTCCACACTCTGAGGTGGCTTTGGGCAGTCTGCTCCCATAAGTTGATATCAAGAAGCTGTTTTATGAGGATTGCATCCACTGCATCCAGGATTCGTGTAAGCTGATCCCACAGGAGTGCTTAGAATTAGGGAAGAAGGAATGCTGTGTTTTGTCAGGGAAGAGAGACACAGAGAAGGAGAGGATAATGGAAGACCTGCCAAGAAATTCCATGGATTCTGGGATTGTCAGTGCAGGAGCCACAAGGCAACCAGGAAAATGAGGTTTCTTTCCATGGAGATTCCTGCCATCACTTGGAGAGCAATCTCAGCTGCTTGAACGCAGGCCAGGTCTGAGCTGGCTCTCTGGGAAATCCCGAAACCCCAAGGGCAGTTCAGCCACAATCTCTAACCCCTTTGTTAGAGAAGGATCAGTCACTCCCTGGAGGAACTCATCCCTTGCTCCACTGCCTGCAGAGGGAACCCAGCCAGCCTGAGCTGGGCACTGTAGGAGCACGAGGGTCTGCTGGGGTTATCTGGGGATGGAGCTTGGCTTTGCCCAGGCTGGTGGGAGGCACTGACAGCCCCACTCAGGAGTGATGGAGTGGCTGCATTCTGAGTCACTGGCGGGCTGGAGCCAAACTGGCACAGCAATTGGGAGGCTATGTGTGTGAGTGAGGCAGTAAAGCTCCTTGCCTTGGTGACTGGGACTGACGGGATCCGCTCTTCCCATCTTTGCAGGATGCACGGGTCGATGTTCCCTGCCCTGTGCCCAGCCATGCCCTCACTGCAGTCTGGCACCAGCCCCTAGGGGTGTAAATAAAACTAACTCCTCAGCTGCCAGCTCCTCTGCCTGGAAAACATGAGGCTCGTTTTGGCTCCTGACATCCAGCTGGATCCTCCTCCCTTCTCCCTCAGCCCCTCGGTGCTTCCTCCCTTGCTGCTCTTCTCCTGGGCACGTTTCCATGGAGCAGCAGCTGGCTGACCTGGGAATGCAGCAGGATGGGCTCATCCTGCCCTGCAAAAGCCTGGAGAGCAGCACAGGAGTGTGAACACCTGTGTTAACACCTGGGCACGGTGTGTCCATGGGGTCAGCAGGATGCTCCAGGACCCTTTCCAAGCTGGGTGCTTTTCCCATCCAGGCAAGAGTGGGTTTGCAGTTTAACCCTGGGAACACATTCCCTGTGCATCCCCTCCCAGGCTGGCTGCCCTGATGGCATCACATCCACACCAAAGGACTTTTTCTCCCCCTGGCATCTCTCAAATCAGCTGTGACTGCTGGGGGAGCAAACAAAGCAGTGCCTTGGCTCCAGAGCAGGGACACCTCTGCTGCTGCTCCAACATCCAACCCCTCCTTCCTTGTCCTGCAGCTGGGGAGCACAGGAGGCTGCAGGAGAGCCCAGGGTGGTTCTGTTCCTCCCACACCAGGGCACTGCAGTTCCACATTTCTCTGCACCTTTTGCTGAGCACTTTTTTCTTATTTGGATTCTGCTTCCTTTCATCAAAGCTAAAGGAGTTTTCAGCTCCACCTCTGTTGCTTTGCCAAAACACTTTGGAGCTGCTGAGTACATAAAACCAGAAATACTTTTTGTGTCACTGTCCCCAAACGTTTTTAATAGATGAGGGGATCCCAAGAAACAGAACCTCGTGGGTTTTCTGTCCCACCTCTCACTGCCCATGGGCTGAGCTAGGCTGGAAAAGAAGGCACCATCTGTGGGCTGCTCCTTCCCTGGCAGCAGGGACAAGGAGGGAGGAAGGAAGAGGCATCCTGGCCACAGATGTCCCATTCAGTGAATTTCAGAGGGTTGTGGAGGGTGATCCAGAACTGACCAGATATTTTACCCAGAGCAGTGGGGAATCATTGTTATGGGCTGGGAGTAGGTTCACAGAGGCTGAGAAACAGCCCCCTGAAGAGCTGGTGGTGAGGGAAGGAAAGGTCAGGCTGGAGAAGGCAAATTAATTGGGCTGAATGGTGATGGAAGGTAAACAGGAGGATGCTCAGCACTGTCCTCAGCACTCCAGCACTGCTGCCTCAGACTCTACGAGCACAAACCCAAACTCCTCAAGCAGGTGAGCCCTGGGAGTGCAGTCTTAATGCAGGCACTTAACTCCATAATAATATTCCTGTTATTGTTATAGCCCTGCTGTGCCTGCTGCAGCTCCACAGCTTTGATTCCAATTGCCACTGACATTTGGAAAAGTGCTGATTCAATGGAACTGCATCTGCCTCACTCCTCAGTAGAGCTGGGAGGGCTGGAGCCTCTCCAGGAAGCTCCTGGTGCCCCGGCTCTGTCATGGGCTGGCCTCTGCTGTTCCTGCCTGCTCAGCCTGGGCACAGGTGCTGTCTGCTGGGGAGCAGGCAGCTCCTTCCTGGGGTTCCCAGGCTGCTCCCCCACATCTGCCAGAGCCCCCCTGTCCCCTGCAGCTCTGCCCCTGCCCCTGAGCCTACACAGCAGCTCCCACAGCTCAGTCCAGGCCCGGGGTACCGGTGGCAAACGTGGCCCAAGCCAAAGCCCAGAGCCCTGGGCCATGAGCTGAGCACGGAGAACATTTCACCACCCACGTCCAGGTTCTGGAAGCTGCCAGCTCTGGGAATGGCTCTCAGCACTGAAAACCCTTTGTTTTGCCTTGAGCTGCAAACTCAGGCCAAAGTTGTGTGAATAATTCCAGAGCCAGGCACACTGGGCGGGCAGGCACAGGCTGCTCTCGTGCCTGGATCCCGGGGCACAGGCAGGGCCAGGGATGGGGACAGGGCCAGGTGGGCCAGGCTGGGCCCCGTGGTCCCACTGGCTCGAGGGGCAGCAGGGGGGCACTGCCCCATCTTCTCTCTCTTGCTGTCTGTGCTCCCCTGGTTAGAGGATGCTGGAGAAGATGCCCCAATGTACACACATGTTCTCCTTTTCACCATTTTATCCATGTGTCCACCCATTTCTACATTAAACTTTCATTATTCAATATTCTATATTGTTCTATAATCTGTACTATTGTATATTCTATATAATTCTATAATCTATATTATTCTACATTTGGTATTATTCTATAATTAAAAGTGTTATAGTATTCTATATTCAATATTATTCTATAATCGATAGTGTTATATAATCTATATTATTCCCTATTCTACACTCTCTATTTCCCTAATTTTTCTATTAATTCTATCTTTAATTATTCTACCAATCCTCCAACAATCCCCCAGCTAAACCCCAGCCGTCTCCCACCTGCTTCCTTGCAGAGTTTTTTTGCCTTTTACTTGATTATTTTCCCCATCTCAAACCTTCCTATTTTCTTCCCTTCCCTCTCCCGAAGTGCCTTTGTGTGGGGGTGAGTTGTGTGAGGCTCATTTGGAAATGAGAGCCACGAGCAGGATTGTGGTAATTGTCTGCTATACTGCTCCTCATATTTACCTCATTCAGCAATTCTCGGCTTGATTTGACAATGAAAGTTAATGCTCTGATTTATATTTTTACATTTTTATATATATATATATATACGCACATCTCGATGTATTTTCCCTTTTATTCCTTGATTAGAGCTGTGAACATTTTCAAAGATTAAAGTGGAGTGAAGTGCCTGGCTGGGATCTTTCTGCTGGCTGCAACATTAGCTTTAATTGCCTGCTGGCAGCTCCAAGCACCGGGCTCCCTCTCCCCGTGCCCAGCCCGAAATGCCTTTCCAGGGCGGTTCTGTGGGATAACGATCCCCCATCCTTGTCACTCTCCTGGGGAGCAGCCGTGGTGGTGGCAGTGGGATGCTCCCGAGTGGAGCTCCCAGAACCTTCTCTGACATCTCAGGACATGCTGGAGATGGATTTTTGCCCAGCCCTGCAGGGTCTGGAGTCACATCCCTGGGCAGCACAGGCTCTGCCCCTGCCTTGCACAACCAGCTCAGCACTTCCCAGCAACAGCTTCAAACACAGCCTGTCCAGTGTCAGACCAGAATAGTTCCTGCTGCAATTTAAGCCCATTTCTTCTGCACTTTTCACCAGGAGTACGAAAAATAAATTCCTCCCCTTTTCTTTTCCTTTCCCCTGTTTAAAGGTTGTTATCTGGCCATCTGTTCTTCAGGCTAAACAGTCCCTGTGTATCCATTTCACCTTCAGGCCCTCTGCAGGGCTGCTCACAGTCCCTGCTGCTGCTCTCTCAGGTTTCTTAAAGAACATATTAAAAACCAGATAATGTCCCAGCAAAGTGGCTCAAAGTTTATTCAGTTAAATTTCCAGGCAGGTCTGCACGTCATTGTTCCATCTTTTGGGTCTCCCATTCCTGGCTTGGACTCCAGTCCTCATCCAGACCCCAGTTATTCTCTCTCAGCCCAAAGCAAACCTGGACCTCCATTTCTGAGGAGTCCTGCCCCTCATTCCCTAAGCTTGAGCCCACCTTCCTGAGAAAACACTGGGTTACAAGTAAACATGATGTTTATCATGATTTTATTGCAGTTCCAGGATCTCTGGGAAAGGTTTTGGCTGTAATGAGGGCAGAGGAATCAATCCTTGGAGGTCTCAGTTCCCCTTCCATCACTGCAGGGAGTGACTGGCCCAGAGCTCTTCCCTAACTTTTCCAACCTGATTTTGGGCAGGTGATTCCCAGAGAAGCCCAGAACCATCTGCCAGCCCAACTGCAAACTTCCAGCCTGCCCTGCTCCTTGCAGGAGGCCAGCACTGAAGTCCCAGGTCTCCTCTGCCCCACAGATCCCCTGAGAGTACATTTTGTGTATTTTTATTATTTTTTTGGTGGAGTTGTCCTAATCCAGTTCTCTCTCCCCCTTCCCCTTGGTGGATAGGGTGGAGCTCAGGTCAGGCTCTTCTGGAAACAGTGAACACCTCATTAAACCTGGCAGGGAACAGTGGGAGCTCTGCCCTGGTGTGGAGCTGAATTTCCCCTGGAAATGTCACCATTCCATTGAGGGATGCTGGCAGGAAGTCTTGGTTTAAATTCTGGATGGAACTTCCTGATAATTCTGCACCCTAAGGAATACCAGATTCAGCACGGGGAAGGTTGGGACCATTTGGGAGGGTGCTGAGGAGAGTTTGAAAAGATGGATTTACTGACAGGCAAGTCCAGGTGGTTTGGGGTTGTCTTTTTGTTTTTCTCCCCAGCAGCAGGTTTGGGCTGGGGGCAGATGTAGGAACCAGGATTAAAGAGAGCAACCCAAATCCAGCTCCTCCTGCCCATTCCCACAGCTGGATCTGGGTGCAAAACAGGTTTTGCTTTGGGCTGAGTGGGTGTTCCATAACTTCAGAGAAAGCAGAAGAATCTAAGAAGGGTTTAATCCAATTTTTTTTTTTTTTTTGCACCACACATGGTGCTCTCAAAATTGGGAATTTAATGTGGTTTGTGGGGATCTGAAAATGAGATGTTTTGTTTTGCTTCCTCATCTTTTGATGACAGATTAGGGAAATGTGAAGCAGTTTCTGAAAGGAAACTGGAAGAAGCAAAGCTCTGAGAACACTGAATTCCTAAATGCTCTGGAATATTTTAAAGTGGCAGACTCAGGGACATCAATATGGATTGACCAAACATTTTGGTGTAAGGAAATCTGCAGCTTTGGCACGAGAACAACCCAAACACAGGAGTGGGAAAGAATTCCCTGGGGCCTGGTCTGGTTTACTCCCACTGGGGAATGTTTCCAAACCAAACCACCTCCTGGAGAGCTCCAGTAATCAGAACTGAGGGTTTTTCCTCCATTAACTGTCTGCAGGGATGCCCCTGGGAGCAGCAGCAGTGCCAAAGGCAAAGGGTGCCCCAGCCAGTGCGTGGGGTCAGCAAGGGTTTAATCCAATTCCCGTGTGCTCAGGGCACAGGCAATGCCCACCTCTGCCACGCCCAGCCAGATTTCCACCAGCTGGCAACAATTCTGGGCAAAACTTGTTTTTTCCCCCAGTACAAACCTGTAGGTTGGGAGTGATGAAACAGGCTCTGAAATTTCCCCTGAAAGGAGCTGAAAAAGTAATGGAACAGAAAATAAAAAGAGGCTGAAAACAAAAAGCAATCTGCCATTAATTTTTTTCAACTTTTTGCTTGACTGGAAAAATTGAAAAAATTTCAATTCAGGTTAACTCAAAATATATTTTTTCTTCCATTTGGCCATTGAACCAAGAAAAGTGTTGTCTCTTAGCTCTTACTGGCACCACTCTTTGTTCAGTGCTGAGGTTCATTGCCCCCATTTTTGGGAGGCAGCTCCAGCTCTCTAATTGTGGCTGCTGTGCTGGGGAGGCCGTGGAGCAGCAGCTCCACTGGATGATTATGGGTTATTTTGCTTTAGTGGAGGAGAGGAGAATAATCACTGGCCCACACTATCATTTGTGTCTCCTCTCCACAGTCAGAGCCACCAAGGACTCACATTTAATGTCATTACCCAGGGATCCCAAACTGAGAGCTCATTTCAGGGAAAAAACGTTGTTCTGTCAGTAAATGCCACTTTTGATGAGTGAGATGTTGCTCAGGAACATGTTGACTTCAATCATGTTTTATTTGAGAAAAAAAAAAAAAGCCACAGAGTGGAACTGTTTCGATTTTCCTTTTGAAGTGATTTTTCATTTTAGCTTTTTTTTTTTTCCCCATTGGTATTAAAATTCTATTCAGTTTTTAAAAGTAGAACAGGTGGGAGACATTTCAGTCATTAAACCCAAGAGGTTTAAGTGATCCCCAAAAGCTTTTGCATCTGTTCAGAATTTTACAGAGGGGAAAAAATTCCATCCCAGAATCAAAGAAAAAGAATGAGAAATTGTGAAATGTCTCAGGAGAATGATAAAATCACAGAATGGACTGGGTTGAAAGGGACCTTAAGGGTCACCCAGTCCCTCCCCCCTGCCTTGGGCAGGGACAGCTTCACCTGGACTGGGTTGAAGAATGGGCAAAAATAATTCCTACAAAGGCTTAAAATTCCCTATGAGGAGGAAAATCCTGATTCCAAACTTGATATAAGATCTGTATTGGGTTCTTTTGGTTTATGCAAAGTATTTTGGGAGATCTCATTTCCCAGGTGGGTCTGGGACTCTGGTGACCTCCAAGTTAAATGAGAGAGCTCCAGCAGCTCAGGGATGCCCATCCTGGTGTGGATCAGAGCTGTGGGGATCCCACAAACACCTCACACTCCATCCTGTGCCCCACAGTGGGGCTGTTTGTGGGGTCCCCCGTGCCTGAGCCAGCGGGGGGCTGAGCACTGCACCCCCGAGCAGCCTCACATGCCCTGGACTCAGCCCGAGAGCAGAGCCTGCAATGGGGAATGAGGGGGAGAGCTCCCTTCACCTTCCAGCAGCGCCAGGGCAGGGCTGGAGCTGGGCCAGGGGAGCCCAGGAAAGGTTCTGGAGCTCAGGGAAAGGTTCTGGAGCTCAGGGAAAGGTTCTGGAGCTGGGCCAGGGCAGGCTCAGGCTGGAGCTCAGGGGAAGGTTCTGGAGCTCAGGGAAAGGTTCTGGAGCTGGGCCAGGGCAGGCTCAGGCTGGAGCTCAGGGAAAGGTTCTGGAGCTGGGCCAGGGCAGGCTCAGGCTGGAGCTCAGGGAAAGGTTCT
>VXBS01006708.1:268677-343980 GCA_013400255.1 Sitta europaea | reverse complement strand
GTGCTGGGGGGTCTGGGCAGGGTTGGATCCGTGATCCTGTGGGTCCCTCCCCACTCAGGACATTCCATGATTCTGGGATTTTTTTTCGTTTCCCCCCTGCTCAGACCTTGTGCTCTGCTTTATTCTGAGGTCACCCAAACCCCTCTCCTGCAGCTCCTGAAGCAGCACCAGCTCCACCCCACATCTCCTCACGCCCCTGTGGCTGCAGCTCCCGGCTCTGCCTGTCCCACCATGTCCCATCACTTCTCTGGATAATAAATTCCCCGATTTCCCCTCAGCTCAGCTCCCTGCCTTTCCCCTCGCCTTCAGGGCTTTGACCGCCGCTCCCTCCCCACCTTTTGTCAGAGCAGAGCTCTGAGAGGAGCCCAGGCCGCCGGAATTGCCCGTGATTGACGTGTGATTGCCAGCCCGGGCAGGGGCAGGGCTGGCAGCCTGGGGTCACGGACACGAGCAAATCAGGCAGACCCTGGCCTGGCCAAACGTGTCCCTGACACGCCAGGAACAGCCAGCTGGGAAAGTTCCTGGGGATTTAAGGTCCCTTTTGCACCGTCTGATCCCCAGCCATGTAACCCCGGCAGTTTTTGCCTCTCAGGGCAGGTTTCAGTGCCTCCTCTCCCTGCCCTGGGCGCTCTTCATTGTTGATCTTAAATTTGTCAAGCGCTTGGAGCACGGTGTGGGAGTGGGGCAGAGCAGAGCAGCTGAGGGCTCTCTGCTCACACCAGCTCCCATTCCCCTCCTCTCCTTAGGTGGGCTCCGTTTTCCAAGGGATTTTGCTCCTGCAGGGGGGGCACCAATGTGCAAACGTTGGTGGGTACAACCAATGTTCTCTCCTGTGGTGGAGAGAACAAAGGCACTGGAAAGCTCAGTTTCCTCCTTCCTCCTTCAGAAAGGGAATTTGGAGACAGACAGAAATAACTACCCATTCCATCTTAATTACCAGGAGTGGAATTTCTTCTTTTGATTCACGGCACATTAAAGCCATTCAAATAATTCCTTGAAAATGATATGGCTGAACTGAACCTGAGCAAGTTATCAACCCGTGACCACAGCAAAACCTGGAGAAAAGTCTTTCTTCTGCTGTGGCACTGCCAAGTGACAGCTCCAAATGGGCCTGTTTTGGGAAAGAACTGACATTTTTCATTTCCTAATAGCCCCGTTCAGATGTGTTAGAGGAAGAATTAATTCAGCCAAAGGGTAACTCTGAAAAAAATCTCACTTCAAACCTCCCTGTGAGGTTTAACCCCAGCGAGCAGCTCAGTCCCACCCAGCCACTCCAGTGGGATGGGAGAGGGTCCAGAGGGTGAAAGGGCTGTCCCCAGGCTCTGTGCTGAGTTTGGGGCCACTGAGAGCCCCAGCAGGCTGAGGGCTTCCTCCTGCAGCCAGGCTGTGGTGGACAGCACCAACCCAAGCCTGTGATCTCACTTGACTGCCCATGGAAAATGGGACCCAGAAGCTGCAGGGCAAATGCTGATCCCATCCCTCTGCCCTGGCAGTCCCAGGTGCTGCCAGGGAGCAGCCAAAGCCCTCCAGCTCCCTGCAGCCCAGGTGCAATAATCCATCAGGTCACTCTCCCTGATAATTGCAGGGAATTGTTTTGCCTCCCCCAGGTTCAGGGGGACTTTGGGTTTCTTGTTGTCACTGCAGGATTTTTCATACCAGGTGTATGAAAGAAACCCAAGCTGTGCTGCCAAGTTTCAGAGTGGTGCAGGGCAAGGCAGTGCTGTGATTTCTGTGCTCCAAGCCCACTCCCTGAGAAAGCTATTTGTGGAGATGCTTTCAAGCTCCAAATCAATGTGCAGTCACTGTTTACCATGAAAATGAACATTTCAACCTCTTCCACTAAAAGGGAGAGAAATTTTCGAGTCACCTGCCATTTAAATGGCATCTCTCACACAGTCACTAATTTAATGCAAATCTGATACAGTTTCCTTGTATTTGTCACTTCAGAGCATTTTTGTGCTTGTAGTTTTTATGCAAATGCTGTTGCTCCAGTGCTAACTGGGTCTGTACAGTGATCACTTCAATACCAGTAATTACAGCTGGGGTGTCTGTGCTGCCTCTCCAGGCTCTCTGGCACCTCTCTTTTATTGCTGGGAGAGAAGAGACATCTCACTGTCAGTGGGGCTTTTGTTTGCAGCACCTTTCTGCACTCCAACTGATCAATATCACAATCTCAGCAAATGTGACAATAAACAGAACCCCGTGGATCTGGGGAAAAGCAACAGAACCTGAGGATGGAGGAAAAGGACACAAAGCCTTGCTATGGTGTGCAGCAGAAATGCTCCTGTGACCCCGAGGGGCCAGCCCCCTCTGTCCAGCCCCCCTGTCCTGGCTGTGTCCACTGAGGACCTCAGGGACTTTCTGCTCACAAACCATTCAGCCAAGGGGAGAATGGCTGAACCTGGGAGTTTCCCAGGCCAGCCAGGAAGAAGAGAGGAGCCCACCCAATTTTCGTGTCTCTTTGAGGTCCCTCCTGACCCCTCAGCCAGCACAGTTTGCTCAACACCAGCTGCACTGCTGCTCCTTCCTACAGGATTCCAAAAGACTTCCTCCCGGTTGTGGCAGAGCAATCCCAACCCCAGTTCGTGCTGGTCTAACTGGAGACCAGCCCAATTTGTTCAGCAAACCCTGCCAGTCCGGGGTCTTGCCCTGGGTCCTGCTCCCACCATCAGCCACATCCTGGCTCTCAAATCCTGCAGGTTGGCTCTGGGATGGGGACGGGGTGAACTCGGTGACAGCCAGAATGAAACATGACACACAATCATTGTCGAGAAGAGAAGAGATTAACGGGCAGCCTTGGGGGAAGGGGAAAAAAAAAAAAAAAAAAAAAAAAAAAAAANAAAAAAAAAAAAAAAGAGAGAGAGAACGTTTCATTTTGTCCTCAGTGCTCTTGACAGGAGAATTGTCTGCGAGTTCCTCAAAGTGTGGTGAAAGCTGAGCTGAGCGCTGCTGGCTGCAGCTCCTCCAGGATCCGGGAATGAGGATGACTCCCCTACCCTTCTGCTTTGATAGAGATAAGGCTGAAATACACTGCAGATTAGGAGGTGCTCAGGCTGCGGGCAGGTGATGGGGAACGCGGCAGACGATGTGACTGCAGAATGTAAACAGCAACATGGGGAGAAAATAATTGAAAATAGTCTGCCAGGCAGAACGAGGGACCGGGAGAGGTCAGCGCCATCCGCCGCCTTCTGCCGGGGTGTGTGGAGAAACCGCCGGATCTGGCAGCTAAATCCCTGGCACGGAGGAGCTGCTGCTGCTGGAAACAGCTCAGAACTCAGAGCAGAGTCGGGCACCTTCTGTACTTGGCACTGCAAGGACCGGCAAGGGGGGAGGGCGAACAAAGAGCTTAAATCCACAAAACCTGGGGAAACCGAGGCACGGAGCAGCAGGTGATGTGGAGAGGGATTTTGGAGCAGCACGTGATTCTTCCTGCTTTTTAAGCCAAAGCCTCATGTATTTGTTCATCCTGCTCCTCAGAAGGGCTGCAACAGGCTGGGGGATCACGGGGACCCCACAGCATGAGGGACACCCGCAGTTCCCACTGCAGCTCTGAGGAGCAGGGCAGGGAGGTGCTGAGGTTTGGGATTGAGGATGGACTGCTCCTCCGGGGCCACATGGCCCAGGAACTGAATTTTCTTGTCCTTCAGAGGAGACCAGTCCTGCCCAGGGTACAGCAGTACAGTTCAGCTCGTTCTGCAGGATCCTGCTGCCTGACCTGAGCTCAGGCATTCTGGGGCCAAAAAGCCAGGAACCATCAAAGCCACGTGTGCAGATCACACATCTCTGAGCCCACCGAGGGCTGCTGTGCCTGGGCGAGAGGCAGAGACTTCTGATGGGAGCTGGCAAGCTGCCAGGGCTGGGCTTTGGGCCGATTTGCATGAAATGCAGATAAGCACCATCAACCCCTTTTAATTCTGATGAGGCACTCTGGAAGCTGGATGGCAACTCAAGGACTGTAGGGAGAAGGCAGCAGGACGTTCCCAGGGACTGATGTCCCCAGTTCTAAGTTTTCCACTCTTCAGGCTGTGCTGAACCCATCTACAAGCCTCAGGAACATCCCTCATTTTGTCATTCCCAGGTCATCAGGCTCTGATCCCTCCCAGAGTGCTTCTCTTGCAGACAGGATCCAAAACGTGCCTGGTGGAAATGGAGTCCTGGAATGGTTTGGGTTGGGAGGGACCTGAAAGCCCATCCAGCCCCACTCCCTGCCTTGGGACACCTTCCACTGTCCCAGGGTATTGCAGCTTGGCCTTGGACACTGCCAGGGATCCAGGGGCAGCCCCAGCACTTTACTGAGTGCTCCCCACTGTCCTCTGCACAAGTTCAGGAATGCTGAGGAACACCCAGCTCTGGGGTGATGCATTGATGTGGTAAAGGCAGAAGGAAAGAGAAAAGGTAGAAGGGAGGATGGATTTTTGTGAGTACTGAGAGAGGCAGATTATTACGGCTTTATTGAATTAGTGTATGACCAAAAGGTTAAAAAGGAGGCAACTTTCAAATACCTCCAAATTGTTCTTTCTGCTTTCTTGAAGAGAAGACAAAGGAAAAAACAAAATACAAATGAAATTAAATCAAATGAGTTCCTGGACTGCTTAATATGGTATTTTAGCCCCATTTAAAACCTCCCTCAGGAGACAAGGCTGATTTAATAAGCCTGAGAGATGTTGCAGTGATGACTAAAACGCCTTGATGAAAGCACAACTTGGCTGGGGCTGCATTAGCCTGGGAAACTTGTTCCAGCTTCTTAAGAGGAGTCTTTTAATCCATTCTTGAGATGGAAAGAAAGGATCAGGCAGAAGACATCCATAAAGGGAAAAAAAAAAGCTCCATGCATTTAATACAGCTCTGCGTGGAAATTGCCTAACTGCAGTGTTAATTAAAGTGGTAATTTCCAGGTGGAACAGTTTAACTGGAGAATGCAATGGGATGCACTGGAGGCCAGAAGCACCTTTAGTTCTGCATGTCCAAAGCTCCAGTTTGCACTGTGACACCCTGATGGATTTACAATTCCAGCAGCCAGGATGGGGAAGGGACAGAGTTCTCTCCTTCAGAATGGGGACAACTCCTGAAGTTCAGGGCTGACATCCCCAACCTGCCCCAGGGCAGAGGCTGCTGGGAGGAATCAGCTCTGCCCAGAGTCACTGAGACCTTAGGGGATGTTCTGGGTCCATGGCTGGGAGCCACCAACACTTCTCAACCAGTGAGAGAATCATGGAATGTCCTGAGCTGGGAGGGACCCACAGGATCATGGATCCAACCCTGCCCCTGCCCAGACCCCCCAGCACCCCCCTGAGCACCCCTGGGTGCTGCCCAAAGGCTCCTGGAGCTCTGGCAGCCCCGGGGCCGTGCCCATTCCCTGGGCAGCCTGGGCAGTGCCAGCACCCTCTGGGGGAAGAACCTTTCCCTGAGCTCCAGCCTGAGCCTGCCCTGGCCCAGCTCCAGAACCTTTCCCTGAGCTCCAGAACCTTTCCCTGAGCTCCAGCCTGAGCCTGCCCTGCCCCAGCTCCAGAACCTTTCCCTGAGCTCCAGAACCTTTCCCTGAGCTCCAGCCCTGCCCTGGGGCTGCCCCTGGCCCAGAGCAGAGATCTGAGCCCAGTCTTTTAACTTGTCCTGCCTTTGAGGGCTCAACAGCTCCTCACAATCCTGTATCACTGGCAAAACCAACTTCATCCTGCTGAGCCGAGCCCAGACAGGGAGGGGTTGAGGATGAACCACCCACCTGGAGATCAAACCCCCATTCCATCCCAGCCCCTATTCCATCCAGCCCAGCCAATTCCAGCCCTGCAGATCCCACCCCAACTGCTCTCAGCTGTGATGGTTGAGCACAAGCTGCCATCCCTCCCACGCTGCCCCAGCCCTGCCTCTCTTGCACAACCCCTGGCTGGAATTTGGGATTTATGAATGCATGGAGGGAGGCAGAGGATCCCGATCCCACCCATCCTGCTTTCCTGTGTGGGTGGAGGCTCAGGGAAGCTGCTCTTTGCCTAAATCTGCCTGTGTGGAGCTCAGGGAATTCTCTGAAATTGTTCACATCCAGTCTTTTCCTACTGAGGGTGAACACAAACCTCTCAGCACACACTGCTGAATTCCTGACCTTGAAATAAAAACACAGGAGCTGTTTTCAGCAGCTGGATGGCAAAGCAGGTTTTCCAGGTGTTGGACTACCTCTGTCACTTTGTGACTGCAAAGAAACTCTGTCAATGTGTTTTATTTCACCCCAAAAACACCAGAGAAGCTTCCCCACTCTGAAGCTTCCCCACTTAGGAGAAGGAACTCTCAGAACTGATTTCCTGTTTATTTTGTGGCTTGGCAGCATTCTCAAGAAAAGCCTCCCTGCAATTCTCCTGTCACAGGTGTGGTGACAAAGGCAAAAGATTTGGGTTTTAGAGCAGAAAGGCACAGGGAGAGGATGAGGGAATGACTTCAGGCCTTGGCTTTGGAGTCTGGAGAGCTCACCCCTGCACAGCTGAAAGCTGACATTTTTCTTGGTGGCTAAATGGAGATTTAGCTGAAGAGACCTTTTTCCCCTTTAACTTTTCCAAGTTTTAGTGAAACCTGTGATACTCCACACATATCCACACTTTAGACCTTTCTGATTTATTTGTGAGGTCTTCTCTGAAAAGTTTGAAAAAAATACAAAAGCTGTGGCATGATTAAAAAAAATAGTCACTGTCTGTTTAAACATCATATTTTTAATAAACATAGTTGTCAGTAAATCTGGCAGCAATAACAGCAGCCAACTGCTAAAAGGTTTGGATTTATAAATCCACTTACAAGAAATATTTCAATTTCTAGTCAACTTTTGCAAGATGCAACCCCGTAACAAAAGCAAAGCCAGACGTGCCATGAAAAAATCAATGCCTGTTTCAGGTTCCAGACTCTCCTGAGCCGCGCTGAGGTGAAATGTAAACCCGAGCCTGGCAGCGGTGAGCTCTGGCAGCGCTTTGTGAGCAGCAAATGCGAAATGTCCAGCAGGCGCCGAGAGGAGGGGGCTGAGCGCTCGGGCAGCGCTCGGAGAGCAGCGAGAGTGACAGTGAGAGCTGGGGAGGGTCAGCCCCAGCACAGGGCAGGGCTGGAGCAGCGGGGACCCCTCGGGCACGGACACGGGGTGCAGATTAAAGGAGTCATTCTCCAGGGCTTTATGTGGCATGCCAGTAAATGGCATTGGGTCACAGAGCAGCAGAGGGGTTATGGTGGAACCCCAGGCAGTGCTCAGAGCCTCTGGCATAGAAATCCCAGTTTGGCTGATGATTTCACTCCAGGAATACACCAGGAAAGGCAAAACCCTTCTCAGTGAATGCAACGCCCTTCTCAGCGGGGCTGGGGCTCGTCTCCATCACAGCTTGGGGGTGGCTGATGATGCTCTCTGGGGTTGAGTGTGGGGAGGGCGGGGAGGCTCCCTGGGCTGTGCTGGCAGAACCAGGGCATTCCTTGGTGGCTTTGTCCTCGAGGTGCTTAGGGTTTGTCCCTGCTCTTCCCCTCCAACTCAGATTCAAGACAACCTCAGACCTGTGCAGCCCCAGCTCTGCACTGTCCCCTCTCTGCTCTCTGTCCCCAGCCTGAATTAAAGACAAGAGGACAGCCAGGACTGTGCTCTCCTCTCTGCTGCCTGCACCATGTGAATCCTGCCTGATGTAATTTAAACCCTCAAAGCTTAACTCTCATTTAATTTCATAGTAACTTTGAGCATCTGTGACCTGGGTTAGGAGAGCCGGACCTGTTTCTCGTTTGATGCAGGAAATGGGTAAGGTTTGGATGCTGCTGAGATTCTCACAAGCATCACTTCATGATGTCCTCAGGTCCACGGGGCTCCCAAAGGTGAGAGCCTTTGGTCTGCACAGCTCCTGCCCCATCTTAGAGAGATTCCCGATTTCTGCTTAATTTAGGGGGCAGCAGGAGGGATGTGGAGCAGCACTTCCCCATCCAGTTCAGAATTAGAAACCCCTCAGAAATCCCCATCTGCCTGAAGGCTGACTTATCCCCAGCAGGAACAAACTGGGCTTGGTGAACATAAATGATCAGAGCTTTGTAAAGGCTGAGTCTACCTGTACAAACCAGTGACTGTACAATTTCCTGTGGGGATGAGGTTTCCTTCCAAGAAGTGACCCTGGCACACCTCTAGACACAGCAGGGGCTGCCCTGGGCACTGACAGCCTGGGCTGGGGACAGCCTGGGCTGTGTGCCCTGCCAGGGGCTGCCCTGGGCAGTGACAGCTCTGGGCAGTGACAATCCAACCCTGGCCACTGACAATCCAACCCTGGGCAGTGACAATCCAGCCCTGGGCACTGACAGCTCTGCCCTGGGCACTGACAGCTCTGCCCTGGGCACTGACAATCCAACCATGGGCAGTGACAATCCAACCCTGGGCACTGACAATCCAGCCCTGGGCACTGACAGCTCTGCCCTGGGCACTGACAATCCAACCATGGGCAGTGACAATCCAGCCCTGGGCACTGACAATCCAGCCCTGGGCACTGACAGCTCTGCCCTGGGCAGTGACAATCCAACCCTGGCCACTGACAATCCAGCCCTGGGCACTGACAATCCAGCCCTGGGCAGTGACAGCCCGGGCTCCATGCCCTGCCCAGCTCCCCCAGCTCTCCACAGGGACCTCCCTGGGTGAGCTCCTGCAAGAGGAGCTGCAGCCCTGCAGGGCCGGGCTGGGAGCACAAACACAGCCACACCCGGGGCATTTATTGTCCGGGAAGAATTCCGTCCTTCCTTCTGGCTGGCCACTCCTCAGGGCTGGTTGGAAGGTCACTTCTGTTTACCCGACTCAGTTTCCAGAGTCACTCCAGGCCACTGCCCCAAAGGCAGAGGATCCCAGGCTGTGGCATTCCTGCTCGGGAGGGAGCTCTGGACACTCCAGCCCTAGCACAGGGCTCTGAGCATGTGACATGAACCAGAAGCCAGGCAAGGAATTATTACTTCTGCTTCTGTTCCATTATGCTTTATGCTAAAAGACTTACATGATCAATGCTGTGTTAATAAATTTCATTTGGCTCATTTAATAGATGACTTAGTAGAGGAGTGAGTTTGGCTACGGCCAGTAATGAATTAATAACTATGCAAGGAGCACATTCTCTCACAGAAATACTTCATCCTGGCATAATTCTTTATTCCAGGGGAAACATAGAGGCTCTGCAGGACTGTGCTGCCTCTCTGGGAGCACAGGTGTACCTCGGATTTGGAGACAGAAGTGAAATGTTCCTTTAGGACAGGGGTTAAAGGAGTTGCTTTCCCAACTGGTCAACGTGCTCCCGTTGTTTCCTCACTAATGGCACCAATTTCCCGGTGCATGAAGAGTGTGGACCTGACAGGAGAACTGGAAATGAAGTTTGTCAGCTTTTGCTCAGCTGCATCCAGGAGTTAATGCCTGGCCGGGCTGGCATTTTCAGCTGCTGGCCCCAAACTCCTCCAAAAAACCCCTGTGGACAATGCAGCAAATGGAGCATGGACTGGATGTTCCTTATGGGTCCCTTCCAAATGCAGATATTCTGTCATTCACTCACCTGAAACCTATCAGTTTTGCTCAGAGGGAAAATGTTTATTTAGCACTCAAGCTGCACTTTCCCTGTGCAGCCCCAGCCTGTTCCTGCTCATGCTAGCAGTGACTGATGGGGGCAATTCCTCCCCACTTGCTCCAGCACAGCCTCTTCTGCAGCTGCAGACAGCTCTGCTGCCTCCACAGAGCCATCTGCCCCCAGCCTGGGCCTGCCTGGCTCTCACACACCCAGTTCTCCAAACCTTTCCATCATTTCTGTGGCTCCCTGGCCAGGCTGTGCTGCTGGAGGTTTGTGATGTGCATCAGACTGATGGAACACCTGGACCAGGCGGGCTGGGGCTCACCTGGGCTCTCCCTGGGCAGCTCTTGGAGCTGCAGGGACCCCACAGATGATCCCCCTGAGGGGTGGACAACAGGGCTGGGACAGGCAGAGGGAGGAGGCAAAGAAGCAGCTGGGGCTGCTGGGGCAGCAAATGCTGTGCAGGAAGCTCAGGGGATGCTCTGCACACAGAGTCCTGGAATGGCTCGGGCTGGAAAAACTCCCACCTCTCACCCCAGAGAGTCCCATCCCTGCTGGACACTCCCTGCATTTCATAAAGTCCTACCCAACCCTCACAGCTGGAAACAGCTAAAAGCTGAGGCAGCAGGACAGGGCAGCTTCTGGAAGTGTGCTCTCTGAATCCCAGGAGATGCCAAGGCATGGAAGCCAGCTGCTCCTCTCTCCCTGCCTGCACTGCAGCGACTCCTTTGGCTGCTTCTGTTCCTGGGCTGCTTCTGGAAGGGAACAGGAGCTGTGGGAGCAACCAGGACCCAGGGAGGAACCAGGGAGGGATCAGGAACCAGGGAGGGATCGGGAACCAGGGAGGGATCAGGAACCAGGGAGGGATCAGGAACCAGGGAAATTTTGAGAAGATGGAAAATGGCAAGCTGCCAAACAGAGTGTGCAGGGAACGTGGCCTGAGAGCTGCAGTGAGAACAGGACAGTGAGGGGGCAGCAGGGCAGGGGATCTCTGTGCACTGACTGCAGCCCAAAGTGACCCAAAGCACCTCAGAGCTCCCAGCCAGCATTGCCACTGATGCCACCAAAGCTCTGTGCCAGCCCCAGTGCAGCCCTGGGGCTCACACCTCCAGGGATGTTTTTCCTTGCCTTTCAGCAGTTCATGTCCCCAGACCAAGGTGTGAATTCCCTGCTCAGGAGCTCAGGAAATGGGATTTTATCATCAGAGAGCCTCAGGTGCCAACCAGACCAAACCCACTGTGCAGCCCTGCAAAGGAGCTGCCTTTGGTGTCCTACCTGGAGTGAAAAAAATCCCTGTAAGTACAAAAACTCCACCCTTGTCCCATAACCAGCCAGCAGGAGCTGTGTGTCCCTGTCATTAATGTCACTGCCCCAGCTCAGATCCAGGCTCTCCTTGGCTTGAGGTCACCCAGCTGAAACCCTGTGGATGTGCAGTGCCAGGGCAATCCTGCTGCTTATCTCCTGCTCTGGGGCTGGGCCTTGTTTTCCCTGAGCTTGCTGAAAAAACAGAGATAAAATCCCCTGTCCACTGCCCCAAACCTGCCATGAAGAGAGATAAAATTCCCCTGTCCACAGCCCCAGAGCTGCCACCAAGTCCTGTGTGCAACAGGCCCTGCTGGGGCTGCTGAGATAAGGGAGGAGTTGCCTGGAGCACTGAGATAAGGCACCACACACAGATCAGGGATTTCTCCTACCTGGCATCTGAGTGGACACACACCTGACCATGTCCAGGTGGCTGCTGGGACCTGGCCACTGTCCCCTGCTGTCCCCAGGCAGGGTGGGCACTGAGACCACTCTGTGTTAACAGCTGAGAGGAGAGAGCAGATAACACAGATAGCAGAGAACGGGACAGAGAGCAGAGCAGAGAACAGAGGAGCAGCCCCTGGGGCTGGAGAAGGCAGAGGGACCCACCCCGTGCCCCCAGAGTGACCAGGGACCCCCACACTGCGGGGCTGTGGCAGGAGAGAGGCTGTGGGAGTACCTGGAACAAGAGTCCTGGGGAGGAGCTGGGTTTGGAATTGTTCTGGGAGCTGAGCAGAGGCTGCCCTGGCACTGGGGTGAGGCTGAGCAGCCACTCAGCTCTGCCAGGGTTGGTTGTCCAGGGCTTGCCCTGGCAGGGACCCCTCCCAGTGTCCAGCCTGGCCTGGGGCACTGCCAGGGCTCCAGGGCAGCCCCAGCTGCTCTGGCAATTCCAGCCCAGCCCCTGCCCACCCTGCCAGGGAACAATTGCTGCCCCAGATCCCAGCCAGCCCTGCCCAAAGAAGTGTCAGGAATGTTTCACAAACTAGGATTCCTTCTTTCAAAACACTGACCTTCCAAATTCCCCTCATTTTAACACAAAGGAATAAAACTCTGAGCTCTCAGCCTCCCTTTCCCCCAAAACACACCTCTTTTTTGACTTGGATTGAGGTGATTTTAGTTTGCTTTGTGGCTTCTGAGCCAGAGAAGTGCCTTTCTTTCTGTGCTGCAGCTAATTTAGAATTGCTGCATAAATTGTCACTTAGCTCAGTGCCCAATATCTGACTGCAGCTCAGCTCATATTAAAAATTAGACAGGTGCTAAATGCAGTTTTAATGTTTGCACTTATAAGATGATCCTTCTCCCACTTCTTCTGTGACCCCTCCCTTTCCTGTGCCAGAGAGAGGAAAGGATTCCCAAAGAGCCCGAAGTATTGCAGCTGGGGAAAATCCACCCTTTGCCTTCCAGCTCCTGCCCAGCCCGGGGTGTGCTGGGTGGGAACGTCCCTCACCCCTCACCCCAAATGCCTCATCCCTCAGCCCACAGGCTGGAGCTGCCCCTATAGCTGTGGATATGAGACCAGAGCTCACAGGGCAGGGGCTGGAGAATCCTGGGGGAGCTGGGGAAGGCTCTGGGCACAGGGACAGGAGCAGAGGGAATGGCCTCGGGCTGGGGAGGGTCAGGGTGGATTTTGGGGAAGATTTCCTCATGGGAAGGGTTGTCCATCCAGGGCAGTTTGGAGTCCCCACCCCTGGAGGGCTTTACAGCCCTGTGGATGTGGCACTTGGGGACGTGGTCAGTGTTGTGGGGGAACACACACTGTGGATTTGATGATCCCAAAGGACTTTTCTCATGATTCTCTTGAAAATCTCCCAAGGTGTCTGGGATGGGAAGGGTTGCTGTGAGCTCTGTTGCTGAGAGGGATGGGCTGTGAATTCCACAGGAATTCAGGTTTGTGGGTTTGGTTACCCCTTTATCCAGCTGGGTAAAGGAAGCCCAGAGAGCCCCTGAGGTTACTGGGAAGGGATGTTCTGGGGTAAATTGCTGCAGTGAGAGGGCCTCGAGGGTCAAAACATTCCTCATAGATGTCCCCAAACCCTGAAGGATGCAGAAGCACCTGCACCTCCTCAGAGAGGATTTATCCTCGTGCCCTTGTGTGCACAAACCCAAATCTTCCTAACTTAGAACCAGAACTGTCCCCAAAGTTCTGAATATCTTCTACCCCTCCCTCATCCTCTCTGTGCAGACTCCCCTGAAGAAAAGCCCTGAATTTTACACCAGATTCTGTTCACCAAGACACAAGAACCCCCTCGAGTGATCTCCAGGTGCCACATGGAGCAGTTGCTGTAGATAATCTCTATAAAGATTAATGCCTCAGAAAATGTTTGTTCCTGGAGCCCAGCCCAACACCACAAACCATCTGTCAGATCCAGGGCAGCAGCCACAGGGACAGGGGGCTCCACGTGGCACAGGAAAGGATGGATTTGGCACTGAGCTCGGAGCAAGGGCACATCCTGCAGCTGCAGCCTCGTGAGGGGCCAGCACAGGAGAGGAATGATCCCATAAATAAATGCAAGGGGAAGAGCCTGGCCCAGAGTTGTGCTTGGAGGGGTTTCATGCAGGTCACTGGGTGTCCTGAGGCTTTTAAAGGAATGGGTTATTCCCAGCATTTTGAGGCTGGTGAATGGGTTATTCCCAGCCTATGGGGTCCTGCAGGAAAGACTTCATTTGCCAGTAGGGGCTGTGGTTGGCTTCACAAATCCCACGGGAAGGCTCTGGCTCCATCCCATTGCTCTCCAGAGAGCAACAATTTCATCCCACCCTTCTCATCCAGAGATCTCAGGGAGGGTTTTTCCCCGAGGAGAGAGGGGCTGGAGATGCTGGTGAGCTGTGCATGAGGGGCTGTGGGGACATGAGGACTCCTGGAGTCCCACAGAGCAGCAGTGGAGGGGCTCAGGGCTCATGGAGACACGGAGCACCCGAGGGCTTCAGCAGAACCCCAGGGCTGGCTCCAGGCACAGCCAAAGGTCCCAGACCTCGGGGTCACCAACCCAGCAGCAACCACAGAGCAGCAGAGAAACAGGAAACGTGACCCCAGAACCAGAGTGAGCAGATCTGCCTGGAAAGGGCTGCAAAAATCCCAAATCCCTGCACTGAGGGGCTGCACACGAAGCTGGAGCCTTGTGGGCTTGGCAGAGTTTGGGGGTGGCCACTGGGATGTATCACATCCACTTTACTCTGCAAGGACCTGGGGTTTCAAATTCCCCAAACCAGGATTGTGAACACAGGGTTATTTGGGAATTACAAGGACAGGCCAACCCCTTCTTCTGCAATTCAGCATCAGAAATCTTTTCCCAGCTGCTTTAGTAGGTAATAGAAAGTTTTCTCCATGAAAAATGCTGAAACAAAGGTTCTGATGGGAACTTTGGGGTTTTGAGAAGAAAAACCCAACAGCAAAAATGCAATGTCCCAATATTACAGCCTTCTTCTAAAGAATTATAAATTAATTGATACAAAGAGTTAAAACTGAAGCACTTCTGAAAGCAGCTGTGAGGTGATTTTTACTTTGTTTTGTGGGAAGGTAAAATTCAGGTGATTTGGTTTTTTTCCTTTTTTTTGCATAGACGATTTCCAAATTGTGAAATCCCCTGAAGAAGCAGAGCCTGCTCTGGGCTATCTGGGGGATCACTGACGATGGAAGCAGTGACATTAGGATACTCTGGATGGCAGGGATGGGACTGATAAATCTCCCATTATTTCCTGTCAGCTCTGCTGAAAGCTCCAGGCTTGAGCTTTCCCTTTGGAAAAGGAACAAACTCAAGCCTCAGGAGTTTCTGGAGTAAAAATTTGGAAATTTTGTGGAATCCTGGAATGGTTTGGGTTGGAAGGATCTTAAATCCCATCCCAGCCCCTCCCCAGCCCTGGCAGGGACCCCTCCCACAGCCCAGGGGCTCCCAGCCCCAGTGTCCAGCCTGGCCCAGGGATCCAGGGGCAGCCCCAGCTGCTCTGTTCTGAGCCTGTGGCTGAGCTGAGTTTTGTTAAACCAGCTCAAGTGCCCAAACCCAGCCCAGCACAGAGCATCCTGCAGCAGCAGCTCTGGGGTTTGCTGGGAAGGGAAGCAGAGCTGGAATTGCTGCCCACTGATAACGGCAGCCACAATCTCACTGCTCGACCCCATTGATGGGACACTCCAAGATATCAACAAGACTGTTGATATTTTATTTTTAGTTCTCCTTTCAGATGCTTGTTGAGAATAATTCCAGCAAAGCACGTGTGGAAAGGGAAGGTATCATCAGCCTGAACACTATTTTTCTATTTAGGGTTGCTGAAAGTGCTAGAAAGTTTCTGCAAATGGAAAAGAAGACCCATTTATTTTCTAACCACAGTGTTGGCATGAGAAACCCAGTAGGAAGTGGCTCTCAAACACAAAGGAGTTGTTTCACCCAGCTCCTCAAAAGGGCACTTACAGCAATGAGCTGGGGGAGCTGAGGATGCAGGTGAATTGAAACTTGGGAACATCTGAACAGCCTCGAGCTCTGCACCAGCTCAGGACACGGAACTGGGCTGGGCTGGGTTGGGAGGGACCTTAAATCCCACCCAGTGCCACCCCTGCCCTGGCAGGGCTCCAGGGCAGCCCCAGCTGCTCTGGCAATTCCAGCCCAGCCCCTGCCCACCCTGCCAGGGAACAATTGCTGCCCAGATCCCGGCCAGCCCTGCCCTCTGGCACTGGCAGCCATTCCCTGGGAGGAAGGAGGAAGGACCAGGACTTGCTGTGCCCACACCTTCCCTGGCAGTCCTGGCTGCTGTGCCAGCAGGAGCTGCTCCTCTTCACACTCCTGAGCTCCCAAAGCATGGGATACTCTGCTTTTGGTCTGGACAGAGTTTCCAGAACTGTTTTGGAAACAGGAATGTGAATAAAAGCACCAGAAATGTTTGAAATCCTTGATCAGAGTGGTCTTGTGGGCAGAGAGACCCCAGCAGAGCAGCTCCTCACCCCTGTGGAATTTCTGAGAGCCTGGCTTTGTAAGGCTCCAGGAGCTGGGTGCTGATGAGTTTTGTTTCAGTTTTGGTAGCCTTGTGCCTCAGAACAGTGTTCAATGAATCCCCAAAGCAGGCTGTGCAATGCTGTGCACCTGTGTCCCCTCCTCACCTCTCCTTTTATTCCTTCACAAGGAGCCTCCTTCCCCCAGTTTTCATGGCAATTCCAGTTTTATTCCAGTGTGCCTCTAAACCCCACAGGGCTGTGAGCACCAGCTCGGGGCTCGGTGAGAGAAGCTGCACAGGGAGGGGACAGGGGGGCAACGGAGTGCTGAGTGTTCACTGTGAGGGGCTGCCAGGTGGGCTGCAATGGAATGTTTTGATATTTACAGGGAAGAGGAGGAACCCTCCTAACTGGAACAGCCTCCCTTGTGGGAACAGTCCTGCGATGTTTTAGGAGAATTTTCAGCTCCAGGTGCCAGTACTGGGGAGCCCAGCCAAGCCCCGGCTCCAGGAGTGAGGCTCCGGGCGTGCATGTGGGAGGGGGATCGAGACCACCAAAGACCCCTGAGGTTCTCCAGCCCTGGCTCCAGAACGGTCTGAAACACTGGGCACGATAATTAATCTGCATAGAAAGTGATAAACTCCTCCCCAGGGAGAGGAAAGCTAACCTATTAAAAGGTCAGGGACAAACTGACACCAATTTCCACACCAAGTGTGTCGATTACCAGCAAACCCCATGAGATTCTGCAGACGCTCTGATGTTTTGGGCTGTTTTCAAAGACAACATCTCTGAATCTTCAGTGCCTCTTCCCCTTAAGGGAAGATCTCATTTGCCATCAATATTCTCCTTCAAGCAGCACAAAGGAAGCCACTATTCCTGCTTAGGAACGTTTTGTTGATCACTTAACACCTGAGGCTGGCACAAAGCACAGGGCCCAGAAGATTGGGGCTGGGATGGAGCATCATCCCTTTAGGGAGGGCCCCTCTGGAAAGCAGGATGTGTTTGCACAGGCACAGCTGTTCCTCTGTGTTCTGTCCAAGTGCTTTGTGCTCCTGCAAGGCTCTTACCCGGGACAGTTAAAGAGACAGATTCATTTGTGTGGCTCCTTGCAGCAGGGCTGGGCTGTCACTGGCAGAAGAGGGCTTTGATTGTGTTATTCCCTATTGTCAACACGGGCACTTTATAATAGATTTATGGCTAATAAAATCTTTTAGTAGGAGAGGGTCCTTGAGTTTCAATTCTGAACCTTTGGCCCTCGCTCAAATCACCAGCAGATGCAGCATTAATAAAACCAACAGCACGTGGGTGCTAAAGAGGCATCTGGCTGGTCCTGGAGAGAAGCAGTGAAACACAGCACAGGGATCTTTACAGGCTGCTTTGGCCTGATGGAATTGTTCTTTCCGTGGTAAAATGACTCTTTCCAGACATGATGGAGCATGCCTCACATCTGTGGAGCCATTCCCAGATAATTCAGGAGTTTGGGGTTGATGCTGCTCAATAGAACACTTTCATCTGAAAACCTGGGGTGAATTCACAAACAGGGAATGATGAGGAGAGACCTAAGCCACGGCTAGGGAAGCAAACAGGTGCAAAATAAAGGAGAGACAGAAGTTTGGGGAAAGCTGCCTTTCCAAAGGATCTGTTTGCAGCCTGAACTGCAGGATGGACTGCCAGAATGCACCAGGGGTGTGTCAAACTCTCCCTTAAACTCAGCACAGACACCTCCAACCAGAGACTCTGGGTACAATTTAATTTCATTTTGGGCTCTCTGCTGATCTGCCCTCACCAGCTGTGCTGTCAGTGAGCTGAGGCAGCAGCAGAGCAGGGACAGGGCTGGAACTGCAGCCCCTCTCCTGCATCCTGAGCATCCCAGGAGTGCAGGGAGGGCAGGAAGGGGGGCGTGGAAAGCAGCAGGGCTGGGCAGCAGGCAGAGCCCTGACTCTGGACAGGAGCAACGGAGCTGGGCAGGGTCTGGAGCCCCAGCAGGGCTGGGGGAGCTGGGCAGGGGCTCAGCCTGGAGCAGAGGAGGCTCAGGGGCCCTGCTGGCTCTGCACAGCTCCTGCCAGGAGGGGACAGCCGGGGGGTCGGGCTCTGGGGACAGGGACAGGGACAGGAGCAGAGGGAACGGCCTCAGGCTGGGCTGGGCAGGCTCAGGGTGGATTTTGGGGAAGATTTCCTCATGGAAAGGGTTGTCCATCCAGGGCAGTGGTGGAGTCCCCATCCCTGGAGGGATTTAACAGCACTATGGATGTGGCACTTGGGGGCAAGGTCAGTGCTGGCCTTGGCATTGCTGGGTTAAAGGTTGGACTCTGACCTCAGAGGGCTTTTCCAGCCTGACCAATTCCATGAGCCCATAAATCCCAGGATGTGTGAGCCCTGCCCTCGCCCTGATCTGGGGCTTTTGGGGTTGCTGCTGCCCAGCAGCACTGACAGCACAGAGATGTCCCAGCACAGCCAGGGCACCAAAGCCTCCCAAAACACAGCTCAGCCGTGGTGTCTGTCGGGGCAGGGGAGCGATGGGGGCGTGTGAGACAGTTTGAGATGAGAGGCACCCATATGAACCCAGTGCCCTGCAAGTGAGTTCTACTGCTAATTAAATCCTTTCTCCTGATTATTTATAGCCCTTTATTTACTGGCTCATTGGTTTTAGAGGCCATGTTAGTTTTCCTTTTCACATGTCTGTGTGAGTGGGCAGATTATCACTCATTACACAGAGAACAAGTGAGTCAGGTGTCAGGACAATCTATTACAGAGGGGCTGTGACCAAAGGGCCCCTGTCCCTGCCTTTGGCACTTGGAGAGACAGGGAGGGATGCTGAGCCTGGCTCATTTGGTGCAGAGGATGTGTCACCCCTGCCAGTGGTGTTTTGGGCAGCTCAGGGTTGGATCTGTGCAGATTCTTCTGCTGGGTGAGGGTTGGAGAGGAGACAACTAGGGAGCTGCACCCAAAGGTGGCAGTGAAAACAGGGATGGAGAGGAGATAAGGGCGTTTGCTGCCCATGATGAGAGAACTGTGGGATGTTAATTGCAATTAGCAGCCTTGCAAGGCAGCTCTTCACAGGTGCAGCAGGGCCGAGGAGCTCACAGGAGTTGCTGGAAGGGCTGGAGGTTTGTGTGGTTCAGAGCACACAGCCCTGAGGAGATCTGAGCACGAGACCACCCTGGGTCAGGGAACCCCTGTGGGGTGTTCAGGTCATCTGGAGGAGCTGCCTGGCTGGGTTCTCCCCCTGTCCCTGGCAGCTGCAGTTGGGCAGTGTAAGGCAGAGAAGAGCCTGAGCCAGGGGAGCTGCTCCGAACTCCCTGCACTGAGTGACAGCTGAAAAGCAAAGCTGGGGCTGGCAGCAGAGTTAACCCAGCCCCGAGGCAGCTCCTGGAGCAGCAGCTCCTGCACTGCCCCTGCTGAGGCTGCTCCTCACCCTGAGAGGACCACAAACCCTGGGCACCACCCAACCCCTCGAGGGAGTGCTCAGCCTGTCAACACATCAGCTCCCTGCAGGAGACACAGGCTTGGCATTGTGCCTCCCCAGAGCGTGGGTTTGAAGGATTCAGGTCCATTTTCCAGGGTGAACGACCCTTCCTTGGTGTATTTATGGGGCCCTTCAGCCTCAGTGACTCAGCATCGGCATCTCCAGCTGTGACTCTGGAGCTGGGTCTGTGCCAGGCTGTGCCTGGGGCTGTTGTGGGGTCCCCAAGGAGCCAACAGGAGCCTGGCAGTGATGGGAGGCTGAGGCTCACAGACCACATCCATCATTCCAGCACTGAGGCAGAAACACCAGGAAAACCAGGTAGGAACTGCTGCAGGCTGAGCCAGCACATGGATGATTCCAGGGGTGTCTGCTGCCACTTTGAAGGCAGGTAACTGGGATGTGGTGGGAATTGCAGCCTGAAATCAGGAGTGGTTGTGGGAAGATCACAGAATCATTAAGGTTGGAAAAGACTCCTAAGGTCACCAAGTCCAAGCTTTGAGTCCCACCATGGAGTGGCATTTCCAGGGATAGGGACTCCTCCACCTCCAGCCTGTGCCAGGGCTTAACTACTCCCCCAGTGAAGGAATCTTTGCTGATACCCAGCCTGAGCTCCCCTGGCTGCTGCTGGGTTGCAGCTCAAGCTGAACCCCTGGCCAGGTTTGGGGCCACCCCAGTGCCTGTCTCTGAGCTTTTGGCCAGACTTGTGCTCCAGCTGTGAAGTGGCACTAGGGCTCTGCTAAACCTGCTGGGGTACCTGGGGGTACCAAAGCTGCCAAACCAAAGCTGCCCCAGACCCTCCAAAGTCAGATACAGCTAAAACCCCTGTGGTTCTGTGTGGCTGCAGAGGGACATTTTTATTGCTATTCCAGAAAAGTCTCCCCGTGTTGATTCACCCACTGCTGTGTCAGCTTGCACCTGACCTTTGAATTTACTGTATTTGCTAGAAAAGAAAACAGGTTCTTTCCCTCTCTCCCCCAACTGTTTTGTGCTTAAAGGAAATAGACTTTTGTTTCAATAATCATAAATGCAGAAGGTTCCCCAGAGGGCTGTTTGAGACTCTGAGCTAGTTAAAAAGAACATTTGCATGAATTAAAGAGCAACGAGTCACCACTGATCTAAGCTGCCTTCTGGTACTTAACTCGTGTCTGGAGGTGGGGAGAAGTGAGACAGGCCTGGAGGAGGTAGGAGAGATGAGAACCAGGCTGTTTGTTCTGCTCTCAGAGCGTTTCCCCAGCAGCAGCAGGGCACGATCCCTGTCCCTCAGCCAGGGGGTCACTCTGTGCTGTGCCAGGGCTCACACACCTTGTCTGTCACAGACAGCCCGGGGCTCAGCAGGGCACAGAGGGACTTCACTCGAGCTGCTGCAGCACAGGGGCTGCAGGAGTTGGGTTGGAGCTGCAGGGGCCAGGCTGGGACAGCTTTTCCTGGGGGCTTTTTCTTGGTCCTCCCACCTCAGGCCCTGCATGAAACCCCCAGACTGCTGAGGGGTGGCTGAAGTGCACGGAGGGGATAAAACCCTAAAGTGTGCAAATCCACAGTTCTGACACACCCAGATCCCCAGCAGGGCACACAAAACACACTCTGCTCCTGCCTGGGTCTTACTGGGGCTCCTTTTGTTCACAGCAGTTATAGATGTTATTATTTGTTAATTAACAATGTCTGCAGCTGTGGGAAGAGGAGGATAAACACCTCCAGGGACTGACTGAAGACCCCAGTGCTCAGTTTATAAAGCTGATACACAAAATGGGGGTGAAACCACATCCCCTGAAGCTCCTGCTGGCACTGCACCTCCTGGTGTTTCACTGCAGCTCCAGACCCAGGCCACTGTTAAAATCCTCATGTTTGGGCAAGTCAACATTCCCTGAAATGGCCCAAAGAGCCCTTTGGACAGGGATTTAGAGGTAAAGCCTGTTTTTATTTGAGCAAAGCTCTTGCTGAATGCAGCCCCAGCCTTGTTTGGTGGTGAGACACAAACAAGCAGGGAGATTTGACAGGGATGATGCAGAGTTTAGGAGCTCCAGGAGATCAGATCCCAAACACCCAGGTGCTGTGTGGCTCTGGTGTGCCTGGGTTTAAAGCCTTTTGTTAGAACCAAACTTGGCTAAAAGTTGTGTTTGAGCCTGTGAAGGGGGCCTGGGTTTGATCAATTATTCAAAGCTCAAAGTCTGTTAATCTGCACAGAAACAAAATCAGGTGAAGGGCAGGGCTGGGGCAGAGCAGGGAAAGCCCACCAGCAGGGCAGGGGCACTGCTGGCACAAGGTTAAATCTGGAACTGGGTGTGAGGCCACACAGAAGTGTCTGGTACCAGCAAGTCCTCACTCACTGCGTGGGGCAGGATGGAGAAAATCCAGGAAATCCTCGGAGGCTGAAGGGCCAGGCTGGGTTTGGTCCCACCAGGGTTTTGCACAAAGGGAGGAACATCTTTACTTGAGATGGGAGAGTTTATAATTCCCTAATCGGGGGTGGGATCCTCCTCAGCATGGACTGATCAGCCCATGCCCCAATAAACAGCTCCAGGGACGTGAAAAACAACTGCTGTCAGCATCCCAGCTTGAGCTGTCTGTGACCCAGTGACCTGCCCCACATCCCAGCCCTGCCCGTCCCTGTGCCAGGCATGTTCCAGCCCAAGGACCCCGTGTTTTTCCTGGCATGGAGGAGGTGGCTGTGCTCAGGATCCCAGCCCAGCAGAGCCCTTCCCTGGCAGCTCTGTGCTCCTGCCCCGCTGGCAGCGCTCCCAGGGCAGAACTGGAGGCAGAATTTCATTCCAAGCCCGCAGTGCAAAGGCTGCAGAAGGAGCTGAGCTCTGCTGCTGGTGCCCTTCACAAGTAAATATTTATTTTCCCAGGCAAACTGCTGCCTTTATCTAGGAGAGCAGCAGCGTTTTCCCAGGGGCAGGGCAGAGCAGGCCGAGGTTTCACAGGCTGGAGCTGGGGCTTGGGGAGCTTTCAGCTCCAAGGAGCGGCTCCAGCAGCTCTCTGCTGGTGTTCCCAACATGGATCAATGCCCAGCACCTGCCTTCAGCAACACTCCAGCTTGTCACCCCTTCACCCCTCAGCAAGGAACGAGAGAGGCAAAACCTCCCCAGGCGGGGCTGTGGGACGGTGGAGCAGCGCTGGCTCACAGGGACACCCTTCGGTCCCTGCTGTCCCTGCCAAGAGCTGAGCAGGGCTTTTCCTCTGCTGAAACCTCGCCAGGGTGGAACAGCATTGGCCGTGGTTCTGAAGCTGTGTCAAATCCTCCGTCCCCTCCTTCACTGGCACCATCTGCCACCCACTCCCAGCCACAGCAGTGGCATTCCCTGCTTCCCACCAACGGGGAGTCTCCTCTCGGGTATTTTATACCAAAACGTGTCTCCCCTCGGGTGTTTTACACCAAAGGGCGTCTCCTCTCCTGGCCCTCCCTCAGCCAGGCAGGAGGCAGAGCCCTTCCAGGCTCGGTGGCTCTGCAGGATTTCCAGCACCCGGAGCTGGGGCTGGGCTGGGGCAGCTCCTCCAGGGAGCCCCTTGTGGGGATTTGTGCGGGGCTGTGCCGGCTGGATGAGCCCGGCTAGCTCGGCACACACACCACAGCCAAGGGCGGCTCGGGNCCCACACCACTACAGATTTGTTTCTGCCGCACGCCAGGTGCCCCGGGAATTCGCTCTCGGCCGCGGGGAGCTTGGCACAAAGGAAAAAGACTGTCAGAGTTTGCCGGGAGGGACAGTGACCGCTTCCCTGAGGCAGCTGTGGCCGGGCCAAAGCCCACGGGGACGGGGCTGGCGTGCTCTGCCCCGCTGTCCCTGCGGGATGGATTCCCTGCGGGATTGAGTGATTCCCTGCGGGACTGAGCCCCTGCCAGGCACCCGCAGCCGGCGCTGGGGAACAAAGAGAAGTCAGAGGGTGCCGAAGCGGGAGGATCCAGCGCTGCAGTTCCCATCCCGAGCCTGGAGCTCGAACAGTTTCCCTGGGTTTATGTGATAAATGAAAGGGCCAGGAGACCTACTCCTCCTTTTCTAGCCTTTATTTTGATCAGCCTGGGTGGGGGGCACCTCCAGGGACTCCGGACCTCTCTGGGCAGTTCTAAGGCCTGACCACCCTTTCCCAGGAAGAAATTCTTCCTGAGAATGAGAGCAGAATTCCTTCTTTTAGGGCAGTCTCAGGTCCTACCAAGTTCTGGTGCAGGTGTGACCCAGGGTGTGGGCACAGCCAGGGATAAAGTGTGGGCTCTGAGCAGCAGGATCCACGCCTGGAGCCCAGGCTGGAGCCTTTGGCAGACCAGCAGCAGGTTGGGATGGGGAGGCACGAGTGCTACATGTGGGAAGGAGTCATGATAGCACAAAAGAAGGGTTTCTCCTTGAGGGAGACATGGAAATACCTAGGATTGCAAACTCCCTACCTGGAAGCAAAAAAAAAAAAAACAATGCTGAGAGTTCTTCTATTCCCAAACTCTTGTTTGATCCTGTGCAAGACAGGAAGCAGGGAGAGGCAGTACTGTGGGTCTCTGATCGATACACCCAAAGCCCACTCTCACTTTGATCTCACACCAGGCCTGGGCTGAGTTTTGAAATGTAAATCGGGCTTTGGAACACTTAATCTTCCCCTAAAGCCTGTTTGAGGGGAGAGACTCAGCCCTTGAAAGCCTGGAGGGCAGCTGAGCTGATGCCAGACCTGATGGCAGCCAGGTCTGCCCGGGATTCTCCTCCCCCTTCTCCCATAGCCCGCCAGGCAGGGACACCGTGCTGGGCTGCTCCCGGCCCCAGGAGCCTTGCAGGGAGGAAATCTTCCCCAAACCTGCCCTGGCACAAGGTGAGGCCATTTCCTCTTGTCCTCTCATTTGTTACTTGAGAGAGAAACCCAAGCCCTGCAGGGCTGCTCTCTGCTCTCAGGGCTGTTGAGATGCCAGCATTTCCTCCAGCAGTGAGGGGAATTCCTTAGGAAATGGGAGGCACCCAGACCCTTCTGCAAGAAGAGGCTACACCAAGTGAGCCTGCTTAATGAGATAGGCAAGTTATAATGAACATTTCCAATCTTCTCTGGGGCTTGTGTGGTGTGGATTGACAAGAGCTGCCCTGGGACTGAAGCTGGGAGAGTCCCTGACATGGATTTCTCCAGCAATTGGCACAAAGACCTCCCCAGTCACCAGTTAGCACCGAGACAAACACACAGCAAAGAGAGACACAGAGCAAAGCTCTCAGGGGATTTCTGAGCATCCAAGGAGGGACCTGCTCAACCCCAGAACTGCAGGCATGCGTGGGACAGATCAGCAGTGCTGAGCAAAGAGAGTTTTGGAGGTGGAAGCCAGAAGTTTGCAGGTCTATGCCCTGCTCTGAGCATGTTGGTGTCCCCTCATTGGCAGGATGGGCTCTGATGAACTGCCAGAAAATCTCCCTAAACTTGGGACAAGGGTTTCCTGAGCTGGGATTGAGGGATCCTGCTGGGATTGAGGGATTCTGAGCTGGGGCTGGGATAGGGCTCAGGACCAGGGAGGGTCCTGTGGGAGAAATCCCAAACTCTCACCTGCTCCTGGCAGGGAAAGACAGAAGGAATGATAAAAGGCAGGGAAAATTCTCACCAAAGATTATAGCAGTTTCTGGTGACATTTGAAGCCACTATTCCTGTTGGATCTGCAGACTCTCTGCCCTTTAATGAGCATTCAGCTGCTGGGACTCGATTCTCCAAACTGGGAGGCTTGGTTTGTTTTCCCTGCTGGAGATTGAGGCTGTGTCAGGTCCTGGTGGAATCTCCCCTCTTCACCTGAGGCATTGGAGCCTTTTCTCCAGTGTGACCATGGGGCAAGGCCAGCCTGCCTTGACTCTGCTTCCAGAGAACAGCAGAATTCCAGGCTGTTCTTGTTTATCAGGGCAGGGAGGGAGGGAGGCTTAGACAGCTAGCTCTGTATCAGCCCACCTGCCAGACAAATAAAGTAGATCACCATCACCATCACCATCCTCACCATCACCATCCTCACCATCACCATCCTCACCATCACCATCCCCATCCTCACCATCACCATCCTCACCATCACCATCCTCACCATCACCATCATCACCATCACCATCCTCACCATCACCATCCTCACCATCACCATCCTCACCCTCACCATCACCATCCTCACCATCACCACCATCACCATCCTCACCATCACCATCCTCACCATCCTCACCCTCACCATCACCATCCTCACCATCACCATCCTCACCATCACCACCATCACCACCATCACCATCACCATCCTCACCATCACCATCACCATCCTCACCTTCACCATCACCATCCTCACCATCCTCACCCTCACCATCACCATCCTCACCATCACCCAGCTCTTACCTGGGCAGGATCTTGGCCAAGTGCCTCTCCCCAGCACAGTCCAGGCTGGCCTGGGGAATGGGCAGGCAGAGGCAGTGAGAACTCTGTGGGTCAGAGGCCTGGGCCATCCCTGGGGACAGATGGTGACAGCACCCAGTGCAGGGAAATTGCCCAGGGAGAGGCAAGAAAGTCTCCTCCATTTAACCCCATTGAGGTTTTGGGAAGAAAATCCCATCACAGCTCAGTGCAGAGCCTTGGGTTTGTGTCCTTGGGGCAGAACCCACCTGTGCATTATGAAGTGGTCACTGAACACCAAGCAAACCACTCTGCAGCCTCCTCTGGTACCTCCACTGGCTCCAGCAGGGACAGAGGTGTCCCAGTGCCCTGGGTGTTGGGACAGCACAGCTGGAGACACTGCTAAGGAGCAGAAGGTCAGAGGGACACAAAGAGCTGTGTCTGGGGGCACCAGAAGGTCAGAGGGACACAAAGAGCTGTGTCTGGGGGCAGTGGCTCCAGGCTGAGCTGAAGGTCACTCCTGGGGGCTGTGAAGGGCCGGGCTGAGCCTCGCCTGAGCTCCAGGTGTCCCCTCTGAGCAGGCAGTGAGTGACACACGGGGCTGGTGTTTAATGTGCCCACAACCAGCATTGCAGGAGATGCTACAGCTCATTTCTGCTCAGGCACCTTGTGTGGATGATGAATGTGCTTTAATAGCTGCAATATTTAGTGTTTAATGTAAAATCACTTGCTCCAAATGCTTTGCACTTGCAAGGTTACAGAGCTCGGTTTACGCCCAGCTGCGGCGCTGACAGATCCACCCTGCTCCCAGGGAAAACGGGAGTGGGGAGAGGCTCTGCCACCCCCTCCCACCTTTATACCCTGCACCAAGCCCTGTTCTCTCAACAGCCCCCAAACAGCTGGGGTTCTAAGAGTAACAAACTCCCTATGTGTCCCCAGGGATGCTTTTTCAGCAGCAGCCAAACCCAAAAATCCTGCAGCAGCCCCTCCACTCCGAATTCCCAGCCTCACCATGGCTGGAGCTTCTCCCATCCACACCTTCGGGGAGCCCAGAGAGGGGAGACACCAAGGGAGGGAGGGGAAACGTGGCAGTCAGCCTGGATTTGGGGAGAGCCCAGAGGACAGGAGCAGCACTGGCCAGCAGCTCTGTCAGGGCACCAGGCACAGGAGTGCAGCTCTGCTCCTGGGATGGGGCCAGATGGGATTTCTTGGAGCAGTGGCTGCTGAAAATCCAGGCAGTGGTGACAAGAACACAGCAATCCCCTCGTGTAGTTTACTTTGTGCTGCTGCTGGTTGCCTAGGGGAAATTTGAAAGACAGTGCTAATTTAATTTGCCAGAATGAATAAAGATAAGGCTGCAAAGCTCGTTAGTGGAGCTTCAGTGTCACATCATCCACACTGCCAGGCTCAGACCCCATTGTCTTCTCCATGCTCTGAGAGAAGCAGCATGAGGGTCTTTCACTGCATGCTTTCCAGGAAAGGCAGAGCTCTGCCAGGGACTTTGGGCACAGCTGGAAGGAGCTGTGGGAGCACAGAGATGCCAACTGTCACTGTCAGGGGAATGCACAGCTCCAGGTGCACCCACCACACCTCACACCTCACCTGCTCACACCTGTTTATCTTGGCTTTATGCCTCTCTGGGATTCTGTTTCTCTCCCTGTCCCTTCCATTTGCCAACTCACGAAAGAAAATGGGCCAAACTATGTTTTAAAAAAGCATTACAAACCCCAGGGAGCAAATTATGCCCCTAGAAGAAGGTGAGATATTTTCTTCTCAGTTAAGCAAATGAGAATTTAGAAAAATCCAAATTCCCAGCTGTAGATGAAAGCCCTGGTGGGCTCCCTGGAGCACCTGTGAGAGCTCCCAGGCAGGAGTTTTCACCAGGGCCTGTCTTCAGAAAGCAGGAAAGGTTCACTCTGTGTCTGTGAAGAGAAGAGGAACCTGCTCCTTACAGATAGGAACGTTTGTGCTGCTCACTGAGAGCAGTGGGAAATTGGCTCCCAGCTCCAGAAGGGACCAGCCAGGCAATGTCTGCAACTCAGAGAGAAGAAAAGCATTATTATTGAAATTAATTACCTTTCAAGCCCACTTCATCTTGATCTAAGTGAACGAGAAGATGGATTTGCTGCTCTAAGCAAGGGGGTGGAGGAGAGTTTGAGCAGGTTTTTGAGCAGCAGTAAAAGCCTGAGGGTTTTTTTACTTGGGGAACCTTGTCCCTGAGATGCTGGCCTGGGAGCCTGGGGCTGGGCCTTGTGCTCAGTCTTGGGGACACTTTGCTGTGGCTGAGCCTCAGAGGGTTGGTCCAGCATGGGTCACCCCCTCTGCTCCCTGGGGTGCCCAGGGCCCTCTCTGGGGCTTCCCTCAATGGCCCAGGCTGAAAGTGCTCCTTGGGGTAGGAAATTCAGCAGAAACACCACACAGTTGTTTTCTTTCACAAGAAAAAGGCAGAAATCATAGACTTGCAGAATCACTTAGATGGGAAAAGCCCTGTGGGATCATCGAGTCCAGGCATCCCCAGCCCTGCCAAGGCCACCACTGGCCATGTCCCCAGTGCCACATCCACAGGGCTTTAAAGCCCTCCAGGGCTGGGGACTCCACCTGTGCTAGGGTTGCTGGGCATGGAGGAATTTCCCCTAATATCCAGCCTAAACATTTCCTGGCACAACTTGAGGTAGGTTCCTCCTCTCACATCCTGACCAGCGGCTCCAGCCCTGGTGTGGAGCAGGATTAAAGATCTTGGCCATTAAAGGCCTCAAGTTTCAGATCAGGTTCCTGAAATCCCTGGGCAAGGCTGGGAAACAGAAGAGGTGATAAAGCAAAGTGATATTTATTGAGTGTGTCATGCACTTATCCCAGCTTTTATTTCCAAGCAGCTTTCGGAAATCTCATCTCTAAGGATTTATTTTTTCCTTCTGCCTCAGCTGCCTGTGCCACTCTCCCTCCTTTCTCTGTGCACATCTCTTGCACCTTCCTCCATCCAGCAAAAGGCTGTGAATTCAGGAAATTCATGAACTCCCAGAAAGTTATAGCTCTTAAAAAAGTACTCATTTGCAAAGTGAAAAACGGTTTGATGTGTATCTAGAGGCAGGTGACTTTATGGGGCCATTTCTGAGCAGGCTGGAGCTGTAACCCCCTAGCTGTGGCTGTAATTACTGGCTCTGAGCTGGCCCTGTTTTACACAGCAAGGAGCAGCCCCACTCCTGCCTTGCCCTGGGTCTCCAGGGATGCACCTGGCAGAGGCTCTGGGGGTTAAGCAGCTGAAATCCAGGGAGTGGGTCCAGCTCTGCAGCAGGGAGAAGGGCACAAAGGAAAGAATTTGGCCTCACAAAGTCAGAAATTATTTGAAACAATAAATGTTGTACACACTCTGCATTTCTTTAGGTTTCTGAGCCTTTATCAGGCTGAGTGAAGCATCCAGGTTCTTTCCCTGCATCCCTACAAGAAAGCTTTGTATTTTCTGTTTGTTTGGGTTTTTTCCCTTTTAATGAGAGAAGAAATTCTTCTGTAATCTCATTCCTTCAGAAGCAAGGAATCACAAAGGAATTTGTGATATGAGATGTAAAAACACTTGTGATATTCAGCAGAAGGACCCAGCCAGCAGCTGCTTCCTCCAAGCCTGAGTTCCATCTCCTCTAAGGTGGTTCAGGTTTGGTTCAGACCAGAACCACAACCAGGTACTGCTTGAATTTCC
Organism: Sitta europaea; assembly: GCA_013400255.1. Taxonomy (NCBI): domain Eukaryota; kingdom Metazoa; phylum Chordata; class Aves; order Passeriformes; family Sittidae; genus Sitta; species Sitta europaea. The sequence continues at coordinate 314,779 of VXBS01006708.1, read as the reverse complement.
TCCAGGATAAAATACCAGTGCCAGCACAAAGAGGATCATCAGTCCCTCCAGGATTTGTCTGAGCCATTGTTTGCTTTCTTTACCTCCTTCATGCCATCCCAGAACTTGTTTTTTCTTCTAAGTGATGACTTTTACCTTTATTTAATGCAAGGTGTTCATGCATTGCTGGGGGATACTGAGGAAACTGGAACCATCCCAGTAAATCAGAATATTCTTTTTCCATGGGTGCTTATGTGAAGGAGTTGTGAGGAGCATTTCACCTCACCCAGCCTCTTCCAAATGTGGAGGTAAATACAGATCCTCAGCACATCTGATTCCTGGCCAAATATTTGGTAAAATAAAAAATACATCTGTCACTGCTTTGGCAGAATTTTTTCCTGGAATGAAATTTGTCTTCAACTTTGTCTAAAGAAATTATTTTCTTTTCTATTTTTGTAGAAAAAGTGGGTTCTTCCTCCATTGATCTTTGCACCCTCAGGACTCAGAAAATTGGTTTTGGAGGAGTTTTTCCAGGGTCCCTCTCTATTTCCCTGATGTCAGGGGAGTAAGAGACAAGGCTGGGTGTGTGAGCACCATCCTGGCCAGACCCCCCAGCCCATGAGCTTCCTGCATTCCATCCTTCCCTGCATTTCCTGCCTCCCATCTCCCCTTCCCTCAGGTCAGCACATGCCAACAGGGAGCTGGGAAAAAAGGAAAGCTCTCAAAAATGGAGATATTTAGTGGAGCAGCCACCCCCTGTCACAGTTCTTGTTCTCTGTTTGCTTTTGAAGGATCTCCTGGAGGCTCAGCTCTGATCTCTTCAGCCCATTCAGCACCATCCTGTCCCAGCCTTTCCCGTGGGTCTGTCTGGATAAATCCTGGCCATGGGAAGGGATTGGCTGCCAGTGGTGCTGCCATTGCCACTGTGCTGGTTTTAATCTGACAAGGGTCAATTTAGGTAGAAAGGAGAAGTTTTTTTACAGTGAGGGTGGGCAGGCCCTGGCACAGGTGCCCAGAGCAGCTCCTGGGTCCCTGGCAGTGCCCCAGGCCAGGCTGGACAGGGCTTGGAGCAGCCTGGGACAGTGGGAGATGTCCCTGCCATGGCAGGGGTGGCACTGGATGATGTTTAAAGTTTCCTTCCAGCCCAAACCATTCCTGCTGTCTCTGCTCCTGGAGGAGCTCTTTGGCCCCTGGTTTGTTGTCGCTCCAAATGTTTTCCCTCATTTCTTGCCAGTGTGAAGAGCAACTCCAGGCTTGGGGAAACAGCCCCCAGCAGTGCTGACTTCCAGAGCTTTGCTTCCCCTCCCATTCTGACCATTTCACTCCTGACACAGCCTGGTTGTCCAAGCCAAATTCCCTTTCCATGCTGGGCACACAAACCAGCCCAGCATGGAACGAGGGGAGCACTCATGGCTGAGGAGTGAAACTCTCCACCAGAACTGAAGGGACTGGTAAAAACCAGCTCTGGCTGATTTGGGATGCAGCTCCACAAGCCAATAACTGCAGCAGAGCAGGAGAGCTCTGGGATAAGTGACTCCATCCGGGCCCTGATGCAGAGTCTGGAGCCTCATGTTTTAACTCAGGGCATGTGAAAGGACAGAAGATATTTATGACTCAAAAAGATATTTATGACTCTTTTTCCAGCTGCTGTCTCAGACTGATGCCAGGGCACATCCACGGAATCGCTTTCATCCTCAGCCTTCATCACCAGCCCAATCCCAACCTGTCAGGCCAACATTGCCTGGGTTCATTTGCAGAACAATTCTGCAGGGTGGTTAAGAGGGAGCCTTGCCCGTTAATGTTGTGCTTGGAGGCATTGGGAAGAAAAACAAAGCCCTCGGTGCATGAAGGCAAACAAGAGCTGCAGAGGAGCCAATACCAATCCTTCAGCTCCTTCTTTTGGTTTTAAATGGTACCAATTCTGGTTCTCCAGGAAATAATTTATGCACTGAGAAGGTTCAGCAAAACTCCATCCAGCATTCTTCTGTCTATTAAGAAATCCAACCATTTTACACCTGTAAAATTAAATTTAGAATAAATGAACTGAAGTTAATTTTGGAGGTAATGAGAAATCCTTGAATACCAAAAACTTCCCTCCCCATCATTGAGGTTTCAGTGCATTTTAGAGACATGGCTGAGTTTTACAGCTGAGCTTGGGGTGGAGCTGTGCTAAGAAAATTGGGGTTTCCAGGGACTCTTGTTACCCTGGGCAGGCTCCAGGAGCTCTGATGTCTCTTCCCTCCTCAGCTTTGGATGTCTCACTGCAACTGGACAAGGGCCAAGGGGGTGCTACTGAAGTTTTCTGACATCATTAAATTAAACACCCAACTGTAATCAACAAAAAATAGTGGCCAGGTCTGTGCTGGCACCTCTGAAACCCCACCCGAGCTGGATCCCACAAGGAGCTCCAAGACCCTGCAGCACTTCCACTCACCCAGCTCTGGTGACAGCCCCGTGCTGGCTGCACAGGTTGGTTTTCCTTGCAGAGATCCCTGCATCCATCTCGGGATAAGCACCCATTTAGGAGATGTGGATGGGAAAGCTGTCCCCATAGCTCAGCTTTTCACAGCAAAAAAGCCTCTTATTCCTCGTGTTCATCACCAAGAATAGAAGCTCTGAATCCTTTGATTCTGGTGAACACCATTTATTAGACACATGAAACAAGAGTCAGTCAGAAGGAGATGTGACAGACACCCCCAGCCTGGGGAGGCAGCGCCTGCCCTGCTTTCCTGCTCCAGGGCACCAACAGCCTTTGAGGGGACCAGAGGGAAGAGCTGCTCTGTGCTGGGGCTGTGCTGGTCCCAGGAATAGGGAGATGAAAATAGGGAGTGTTCCGAGATAAGTGATGTCAGGAGAATTAATCCACAAACCAGAGGTTTGTGTCCAAAAAGGAGACAGAGGAGTCCTGTAACTTTATTCGAATAAAGGGAGGGTCATGGGGCATTTCCCATGGGGTCTCAAGTTGTTAGAGGATGGAGCCTCCTCTTTATTCTCATTTCCTGGCTGCACTTCCCTCTCCCCATTGGCTGAGGTACTTGAGGGGCACAGACTTCCCAAATCACCTAATACAGACCTCCTTCTAATGTATGCCACCCATCTTTTCTTTTCCTCGTGTCAATCAGTGGAATTCCTATGGATTTCATGGTTCTTCCCATGGCTTCTTTCACCTCTCAGTATCTGGCTTTATCTATCAGCAGACCCACAGTTTGTTTGTAAAGACAAATCCCTCTTCTTCCTTTCAGTGACATCCAGAATTCACATCCCCACCCGTGGCCCCTGGTAAGCTCAGGATGTGTCTCTGAGCTCCCCTGCCCCTAGGACATGAACACACTCCCCAGCACCCAGGGAAGATGTTCCCTGCCAGGGGGAGCTGGGGAGCTACAGCAGCCCACAGGGGTCAAGGGGAGGAGGCAAAATTCACCCGGTGTCTGCTGTAAAACTTCCCAGAGCTGCTGCCTGACAGAGCCAAGGTGCATCCCCATCACCAGGAGTCCACAGGCCTGATGTCACTGAACCCCAAAAGGATTGGGGCTGGAATGGACCTCAGAGCCCATCAAAGCCCTGGGCAGGGACACCTTCCACTATGCCAGGGTGCTCCAAGCCCTGCCCAGCCTGGCCCTGGACACTTCCAGGGATCTTTATCCAGTGCTTTATCAGTGCCTGATCTGCTGTGAGGACACCTGCAGGTGTGGGATCTCCTGCAGGTGAGATTCCCATATGTGAGCATGCCTTTCTTGCAAACCCATCCCTCCTGGCTGGTTTCTGACAAAATCTGGTCTCCAGAGAGGTGTTCTGTCATTCTGCCCTATCTCTGATAAGGGACAGATGTTCAATGCCCCTGTCCTGACTGGGCTGCTGAGATATGAGGACCTGGCCGTCCCCAGGGGTGGGGCCAGGGCTCACCTGCCTTCTGGGGGCTGTTATCAGCTGGTTCAGTGAGGAATTCACACCTGGGGGATCTCTCTGTAACCACAGCCTGCTCTGACCCAGCCCTCAACCTCGGGCTAGTGTTTACAGAATAAATTCCCATTTCTTATTGTCCAGGTGATGCAAGGAGGCTGCAAAGGGAGACCAGGAAATGCTGCTGGAATCCAGCCCCAGCCACCAACCCCAACAATAAAACACTCTAATGATGCTGAGTCACCCTCCAACAGCTCACTTTCATGCCAGATTTGGGGCTTCAAATGAGCTGAAGTCTCTGAGCTGAAGATCCCTCCTCAAAGGAATCCAGGGGCTGCATTCCCAAAATCCTGACCCCACAGTTGTCTCAATGACCAAAGAAGCTGCAGCTGGAGACATTTGCAATGGTTCCTGTTCCTTGATGTTCCTGAAAAAGGGTGGAACAGAGGCTTCCAAGTCACTTTGGAAAAATGTCTTTCTAAGAAAAAGAAGGAAAAACGAAAATCTGAAAATTGGATGCTACAGTGTGACTTAGATGGATTCCTTTTCCTTTCTGTGCAAAGCAAGGGCATGCTGGGATGACATCCTGCTGGCCACCAGCCCGCTTGGACTGCTGGGAGTCACAGACAGCTCTGTGTCCTGCAAGGAAATTTGGGTTCTCTGGGACATCTTTGCTACTTCCAGGCTACTGAGCACCCTGTGCTGGGTGAAGAAGTCCCTGCCTACATCAGGGGGAAGAACTCCCTCCCATCCCCAACTATTCCATGATTCTATGACCCTCCAGGTGCTTTTGGGGTCACTTCCTGGTGTCTTGACTCCATATTGTGTGGAAATAAATCCCCCACACCTTGCTGGGATTCACCTCCCAGCAGCTGGGACTCCATGGAGAATGAGCAGTGATGCCCCTGGGACAGCACAGGCTGCACTTCCCTGCATCCAGGGCCCAGCCCCAGCCTCATTTCCCAGACAAGCATTAATCCAGACATCTCTGAAAGCTCCCAGACATCCCTGAATCCTGCTGTGTGTTCCCACTGAGTCTGTCAGGCTGGAGCTGATGTCATGGATTAAGACCCTCAGAACCAGCAGGGCAGAACACCAACACCTCCTCCCTGGAAAGGTTCCTGACCTGGAGAGTTCTCCTGTAAGAACGGAAGAGCAGGAGCTTCCTGAGCAATCCAAGATTTAAACCCAGCTCCTAAATCCTTGGGGCTGCTCTGTGCTGGGAGCAGGGAAGGCTGTCAGGGCTCAGAGGCAAAAATCCTTGTGGGTCCCCTCAAAAGTGCTCCTGAATGGGGAATGCATGGCCATGGAGGTGCCTTGGAGGGGGAAGCTCCTCTGGAGGAGCAGCAGCCCCAGGCAGCAGCGATTCCTTGGGTTGTGGTCGGGTTCCTTGCAGGAAGCAGGGAAGGAAGGGCACACCAGGATCTTCCTGCTATTTCTCATGAGAGGCAGGAATGTTCAGAGAAGCCAAGGCCAAGGAGGCAACAACAAGCACAGTTAAAAATGGATCAGCACAGAACTCCTGTGTCAGACACCACCCATCCATCCGCTCCAGAGGCACCAGGTTTCCTTGGAAACCACGGGAATGCCAACAGGCAGCGGGGTGATGGACCAGGGATGGGGCTGATGGACCAGGGGTGGGGCTGAGGGGTCAGGGACAGGGCTGAGGGGTCAGAGGTGGGGCTGAGGGGTCAGGAACAGGGCTGAGGGCTTTTGGTGGCCACTTGGGTCTATGAAACCAGTGCAGCCTCGAGGGCCCTTTGGCTTGTAAGGGTGCCAGGGCTTGCCAAGAGCTTCAGGTGCCTCTGTGCCACCAGGACTGCAAGCCCAGCTCTCCTGAATCCCAGGGAGGCTGTGGAAAACACAGCCCTGTGCTGGGGAGGGGCTCAGTGGCTGAGCTGCTGCAGGGCTGGGACGAATGCACCTGAGGGTGCATTGGGGGGATGTAAATCAGGACCAGGAGGGTCCTCTGGAGTGGGATCCTTACACTCCTCTTCTGTGGAAGGGTAATAAAGCAAAATCAATCAACCAACACAGGGCAACCTGCTGAGATTCTCTCCATAGCAGTGAATTTCTGATGGATTGCCAAGGAAACATGGCACCATTTCCCCTCCATTATGAAGATTTGTGTCATTGTTTTCCTCCCATCTGAGCAGCTCTGTAAGGGCCCAGCAATCCAAACCAGATCGGGAGGCCTGAGCCCTGTTTAGTCCCAGGTTCCATCCACAGACAGAAGAAAAGCTAAATGTTGATTGCCTGGTGCAGAAAAGGCAAAACATCCAGGCTCTGATTTCCCAACAACCCTTCCTTTCTCCCTCTGAAAAGATGGGAAGAAAAACTTCCCTTTTATTAAGTTGCCATTTGCTGTAGAGATAAGATATTAGGGAGGAAAATCAGGGAGCAGTGCCCACTTGATGACCTTGTCCACATGAAGATGAATGACCCAGAGTCGCTCAAACCCTGATTATGCAGCAGCCTCCCCTGGAGAAATGCGTTTGTCTGGGTGGACATGGCAAAAGAGCTCATCAGACAGAGAGCAGAGAGGGAGAGATGAAACAGTGAGCAGCTGCCTTCCAGTAAAAGCTCTCAGACTCACATTTTCATTAGCCCTAAATTCAATCACAGTTTAAAGGAAGCAAAAGATAAAGAGCCATGGAACGAGGGAATGTTTAAAGGATTCTTCAGAGATGGAGGCAGCCTTGGGTCCCCATTAAACCCTGAGTAGAAGTTATTGTTATTGCTCCCATCCCTGCTGTGCCCGGGCCCCCAGGCAGGCTGGGATTACCAGAGTGGCACGGGCTGGGCTGAGCCCGAGGTGGGCACAGGGCTGGGCTGGGGCTGCTGGGAGGTGCTGCTGGAAATGCTGAGCTGGGAGAGCGGCTGAGCCACCCTGGAGCTGGGCAAGGGCTCTGCTCCCTGGTCTGGGCAGCTTAAACACAGGCCAGGGTCAGGGCCAGGGGCTAGGTCAGCTCAGTGGCCATGACAGCAGTGACAGGAGAATTATCGATGTAATCACTGCCTGTGCCAGAGAAAAGTGCTGGGCAGCTTCCCAGTGCCTGGAGGGGCTCCAGGAGAGCTGGAGAGGGGCTGGGGCCAAGGGCTGGAGGCACAGGAGGCAGGGAATGGCTGCCAGTGCCAGAGGGCAGGGCTGGCTGGGAGCTGGGGCAGCAATTGTTCCCTGGCAGGGTGGGCAGGGGCTGGGCTGGGATTGCCAGAGCAGCTGGGGCTGCCCTGGAGCCCTGGCAGTGCCCCAGGCCAGGCTGGACACTGGCACAGGGGGAGGGGGCCCTGCCAGGGCAGGGGTGGGCTTTAGGTCCCTCCCAGCCCAAACCATTCCACGGTTCTGTGATTCTATGGAATGTAGAGCAGCTGGAGAGAAGAAGGAATTGAGGAAATGGCCACACCAAGGCTTTGCTGCAGGTGCTGGAAGGGACAGGAGGTGCAGGAGAGCAGCCCCATCTCTGTGGCACAGAGCGAGAGTCACCACTGGCAGAGAAAGTTTCTTCCTTCTGGGAAGGGAACAAACTGCTTAGCAATGTATTTTCCTGGGCAAAATTCCTGATTTCTGTCCCTGTCCCTTTACCTTTTTCTATTCAGTTTAATTTTGGAAGCACCAGGTGCATAGGACAGAGGGTGAAATGACTGGAGTTAAGAGTAATGCCAGATCCTGATAGAATAAACCCAACCACAAAACAGACCCAGGTTCTGGGGAAGGGAGGCCCTTTCCAATAATATGGAAAAGAGCTACATTGTGAATCTGCTTTTAAAAGAGCCAGGGCAATTAGAATTCCAGGCTGCCACACAACAGGCTACAGTAAAAGAAGAATGTGAAGTGCTGGGTCTTTATTACAGACAAATTGTCAGAGCTCGTGGTGGAAACCCGCCCTGAGAGCAATCAGAGAGGAGCTGGGCAGCACCTGCTGCTCCACTGCCAGGCACTGACATTAAAGCAGGTGGGAACAGGAGGAGTCTGTGCCTCTGCCTGCACAGAGCTCTGAGGGGGTGAATTCTCCTCCCTACTTTGTGCTCAGTAAATGATGAAATCATTTGGGGCAGATGTGGAGGCTGCAGCCCCAGCTGACCTCTCCTGGCATGGCTGAGCTCCAGGGCTCCCTTTCCCTCTGCTTTCAAGTGCCACAGAGTTCCAGAGGAGTTGGATCTTTCCCAGATCCACCAGCTCAGCCCCTCCACGGGCTCTGACCAGCCTGGCCAGACCCTCCACACCCTGGAGAAGGAGCAGTGGCGAGGCCAGGGGGGAGCTGGGTTTGCTTCATGCCCAGCAACTTCCCCAGCTCCCTTTCCAGGTTTGGATCCATCAGGAGATGCACCCAGCCCTTGCCCAGAGCACCCCCAGGACTGGGGGGTTCCCTGCTTGCTCCTGCAGGTGATTCCTGGCCCTGCCTGCAGAACGGGTGAGCTGTGGGACAGGGACAAGCCTGGGACAGGGACAAGCCTGGCCTCCTGGCATCCAGTTTAGAGCCAGGTCCCTGGCAATGGGAGCTCTGTCCTGACAGCTGCAGGAGCCTGGGGAGGCCCCTGAGTGGTGGATGTGCTCCCTCTGGCAGTTCCTGCCTCACATCCCTCCCTGAGCAGGCTTCCAGGGGGAATGTCCAAGGCTGCAGGGTCCCATCTGTCAAGGAGGAGATATCCCTCTGCCTGTCTAATTACCCTGCTGTAATTAGGCAGCTCCCTCAGCTCTGGTGCAGGTTTCACTTTCACACCACGTCAGCTTTTGGCAGGTTTTCCTCAGCCACCTCCAAAGGAATGATCCTTCCCAGGTTCTCTGTGCTGTGGGATTCTGTGTGCCAGCGGGGCTCAGGGTGTACCAGGAGCTCTCTGCAGGTAAGAGATGATCCCTGAAGTGCAGGTGGATGAACAGGGCTGGTTCTGTGGATTCACCAAGAATATCTGTGTGTACCTTCCTGGAAAGGGTGCTCAGGCCCTAGAACTGCCCAGGGAGCTCTGGAGTCCCATCCCTGGAGGGGTCCAAGGAAGGCCTGGATGTGGCACTGAGTGACAATGTAGGGATTGGGCACAGCTTAGACTTGATGATCCTGGAGCTCTTTTGCAGCCAAAATGATTCCATGAAAACCAAAATCACCTTTCCTGTAGGAGCACTACAGGCTCCAGCTTTGCCAGCAGAGCCCACAGTGCCCCTCTCCAAGGGCTGGGCTGGTGCTGCAATCCCAGAGCTGCACTTTTCCCTTCTATTTTTGGTGGTTTCTCTGTTCCCCCTCCCTGTGCTTCCCGGGTTAAATCAGGGATGCTAAAGCACATTTTATTTGGAGTGTCTGCTGGTGCAGCAATTCATCACTGCCAGGTTATCTGAAAATACCCATTCGTTGCTGCTTTATTCCCCACTGCACGAGCACCAGAGGGACATCTCCATTGCAGTCATTAATCCTCCTGCTCCAGGGAGGGAGGCCAGGCCATGCCTGGGAGCAGAACTCCACCAGTGCCTCTCAGGAAGGAAAAAAGGGTGTTTTGGGAAGGTGGAGCTTTGCTGGGAATCAGGATGGACTGGGGAAAACCAGGGGGGTTCTCTGGGACCCTGCATGGGGTCAGGACTGAGGAGAGGGAGAACTCAGCCAGCAGTTGGACAAAGGAAAGGAACTGCTGCAAAGCTCTGGGAAAATGATTGTTCCTCTGTGAGCTTTGAGCTCAGTTCATTAAAGGGTATTCTTGGAATATTTCTTTTCCAAATTAAGGCACACGGCCAAAACAAGTGACCATAAACTTGGCACCTGTGGGCTCTCTGTTCATTTTCCCTCTCTGATTACAGAGCCAAGCTCTGCTTTTCAGGTGAAACTATTAAATCCATAATTTCAAGGACCACAAATTCTCCTTCATTAGATCTACAAAATCTTTTTTAGAGGAACACTGTATCCCAGAATGGTTTGGGTTGGAAAGGACCTTAAAGATCACTCAGTGCCACCCCTGCCATGGCAGGGACCCCTCCCACTGTCCCAGGGGCTCCAGCCCTGTCCACCCTGGCCTTGGACTCTTCCAGGGATCCAGGGGCAGCCCCAGCTGCTCTGGGCACCCTCACAGGGAAGAATTTATCCCCAATATCCAATGTAAACCTACTCGCAATCCCCTTAAATCCATTCCTCAGAGCCAGTCCAATCTCAGTTTAAGCCCTAGGCCTCACTGCCAGCACTCAGTGATTATAAATGAGACTTCCAGAAGTTTTTGCAAAGTTTAGTTCCTAAGTCAGGTTTAGAAAATTCCCTTTAGTATTCAAGCTTCTCTTGCTGCCAACCCCAGGCCTGTGCCCTGTGCTGGTTCCCAGGGCTTGGAGTTCTTCCTCAGATTCCCAAGATCCCACCTACAAGGAGTAGGAAAGTTTCCATGGATCAGGTGGTCCCTCCTGCTCCCCAACCTCTTCCTAATACTCCACACATGTAAAGGAAAAAAATAGATTTGTAGGAGCCACTGCTGGGTGTGCCTGGGGTTTCTGCAAGGTCATTTGCTGCCAACCCTTTGCAAATTAGCCCAACCCCCTTCATTACTCAGGTTTCTCTAGCGAGTGTTCCTCTAAACACTGGAAAAGAGATCCTTAATGAGCAATTGCATCTCATTGATCTCCTTAACTGGAATCACTTATTTGCTTAAAATTTGAGAATTTGCTACTGTCCCTCAGGTCATTTTGTTTGGAGCGATGCAGGCTGCTAGGAAGCTAATTATGTAAAATAGCAATTAATTTCCCACTGCCATGACAAATATTTGACTTAAAAGATGTCTCTCTCTCCTGGTGAGCTCCAGCCCTTTGGGGGCTGTTCCCTGCAGTGGCACAGGCCAGGGCTGTCCTGACACGGGGAGGGCTCAGTTTGACTTTTCAGACACGAGTGGCTCCTTTGTGCTCAACCCCTGCTGTTCTGTCTGCACCCATGAAGGAGGAGTGCAGGGATATCCCACATGTTTGGGATTTTTAGGCATTCCAGGACGACACAAAGGGCAGAAATTCTCTTAAATCCACTGTGCTTCCTTCCTAGGTACTGAGCTCTGCCCTTCAGATTCAGGTGGCAGAACATGAAGTCCTGGAATCACTGAATGTCCTGAGCTGGGGGGGACCCACAGGGATCACTGATCCAGCTCCTGGCTGTGGATCAGTGGACACCCCAGCATCCCCACCCTGTGCAGCCCAAGCCTTTGCAGGCATTTCAAGCACCAGTGCAGGTACTGGCTGCAGGACGTGGGTGAGGTGTCTCTTCCCACCTGAGGAAGAGGAGGGAACTTCCAGAAGACACAAATCCCTCCTGATCTGTAGAAGGAGTCCATGTTGGAGCTCTCCTGGGCACGACAAAGCTCTTGGGATGGATGCCCTGAAGGACTGCAGGGACCAAGGCACTGAGAAATGCGGGAAGAATGAAAAATTCCAGCTGGGACCAGCGACTGCCAGGTCTGCAGAGTCCTTGGGACGGTGGCTCTGGGGCTGAGCTCCAACTCAGATCCCAGATCCCACCTGCACCAGCTCTGCTGACATCAGTGGGAGGCATCAAAGACAGCTGGGAGCTGTAGTTGTTGGTGGATTCCAGCTGGACACCCTTGGGAATGAGGGGAGAAGCCCCCTTGGGAAGGGAACTGCTGCCCTCTGAGGCTGAGACTGAGGATCAGCTGCTCTGCACCAAATTCAAGCAATGCTTGGAAGCAAAATCTTTCCTGAACCTGGTGGGCTTGGGGAGAGATGTTTGTTTGTTTCTGTGTGTATGTGTGAGAGATTCATAAAATCAGTGTGACATTCCTGCAGCCCAGCAGGCCCATTCCTGCTGCCAGGGCAGCACAGCTCCCTTTCCCACAGGCCCCCCCTGCTCATTTATTTCTCTTCCAGCTGCAATAAAGGCAGAGACTAAGCCATTTTTCCTGTTTGTGGAAACCTTGATGCTGCCAGATGGGAAACTCAACTGATAATCAAAGTGTGGCTGCAGGAGCGGTTCATGCACCAGGTTTTAGGAAAGGAAGTGGCTGAATTCCCTGCCCTCTTCCTGCACAAGGAATGGTGGCTATGAATCAAATCCTAGAGCTGCCATGGCTTAGTGGGTTACCAACCTCCAAGACAGACACAGAAATGAGCTGTTTGGGTGTTCTTTTCCATCCCATTGCCAAAGAGATGTTGTGAATCCAGGAAATGCAGGGAAACCAAGAGTTCCTGGGGTGTCTGGGAGCTCCCAGCTCCCAGGGAATGCCCTGACCTGTCCTGGCTCAGCAGCTCCCAGGAATGTGTCAGCTCCAGGCTCTCTGCATTCATTTGGTCTCTGCATGGAGCTGAATTTTGCCTTTTGTGAATACAGAATATCCTGGCCCAGCTGCATCCTTGCTTGCACCCTTTATTCCATTGGCATTCCCAAACCACACCTTCCCCCTCTGCACAGCCACGGTGACAGAGCTGAGGTGTGAAGTAAAATCCCAGAGAGCAGCAGCAGCATGCAGGAACAGCAGGATTTGTTCGGGCTGGAATCTTATTGAGAACACAATTCAACCTTCACCAGAGATTCAGAGATGAAAATAATCCTTTACTTTTATTCTGCTGTCACTTCCAGCCCGTCTCTCTCACTGCCAGCCCTGGCAGGGCAGGAGCAGCAGTAAAAGTGCCATTCCTGTTGTGTTTAATTGTTCCAGGGGAACATGGGAACAAGAGCCTGCTGTGGAAAAGGCCCAAGGCAGAGGAACTGTCAGACTGAGAGCCTTTGAATTGGGACAGAAAAAAGCAGCTGCAGAGGCTGGCAGTGAAATCAAATACCTGAGTGCTGGGAGAGCTCCCCTTCCCCACCCGGCACACACCAGCCCTCTCCTGCTTCCACAGGGAACTGGTCCATGGCTCCAGCCAAACCCACAGTGCTCCCTGTTGGGAATCACCAGGATCCTGCTGCATCCTCCTGGCCATTTGCACAAAATCACCCTGATTATCCCAAACCGCTTCCCCAAAGCACTGCTGCAACAGGAGCTGCAATTACCATCATTCCAGTGCAAATTTCCCTTCCCGTAATCACTGCCCATTACAGCAGGCACCAGAGAGACTTTCAGCTTCACCTGGGAGATGCTGAAACAAAGATTTACCTTACTTAACTCATTTCAGCTCAGTTTAGAAAGACTTTGTTGTGAGGAGTCTGTAGGAGCTACTCAGAGGTTTTTCCCCTTCCTTCCCTCCCTCCCTCCCTTTCCAGGATGCTGGGAATACACCCAACCCTCATACTCAGCTCTTCACCTCATTAGTGACCATAAAACTGACCCTAAAATTGACAGAAGTCACATAATTAATTAAGGTGTGCGGATAAATCCCTTTTTTCCATAGGTACCTACAAATGTATTTTCTATGATCTCTACTGGAAGTAACAATGAGAGCAGCAGAGGTAAACACAGACAAAATAATGAGAAAATCAGGTATTAGGTTTCTGTCTTTGCAGAGTTTTCTTGGAAATATCTGTCTGGATACCTCAGGAACCTTCAGGTCCCCAAATGTGCTTTAAAAATAGTAAGATTTCATAAATGTGAATCAATAGTGAGGCTCGGTTTTGCCTTTCCAGTGGGTTCCTTGGTCTTCCTGTGCTGCTTCATCTCATTCCTCAGTCCTATGAGTACAAACCCTTAGTTTTTCTTTAAATAAGAAGCTGAAATCTCTTTACCCCTGAGTCTGGAACTCAGAGCTTCCAGAATGTTGAATATTACCAGTCTTTTAATCAAACAGTCTGAATTTTTAAATTTTCACTATTTTCAGTGGTTGGGGCTTGCAGGGAGGGAGTGAGCAGCTTTCAGGTTCCTTCCCCTTCTCCCTCCTGCTGCCTTTCAGGAGTTTATTTTTAAAAGTACCACCCAGGGCATTGGAATAGCAATAAAGAATAGGTTAAACCTCTGATGTTTCATTCCAGGAAAGCTGAAAAGATTAATGCACTTGTCTGCAACCTGAGCCTGTGCTGTTCCCACTCTGCAGAGCCGAGCAGCAGGGACAGCAATTCCTTTATCCCGCTGCAGGACGGTGGTGCTGCTCGGGCAGCAGAACTGCCCTGGCTGCTGAGAGGGGCAGGGAAACCCTGCTGGCTGTGGGGGACAGCCCTGGAGCTGTGGTGGCACGGGAGGGCTGCTGTGGGATGGGATTTTTATTATGGAATCACAAAATCACTGAGCTTGGAAAAGAGCTCCTGGATCAGGAGTCCAAGCTGCGCCTGGTCCCGGAGCACTCCATGCCCTGTCCTTGGACACCTCCAGGGATGGGCACTCCACCATTCCCTGGCAGCCCCTGCCAATGTCTGCCCATCCCTTCCGTGAAGAGATTCCTCCTGGTGTCCAGTCTGACCCTCCTCTGGTGCTGCTCTGTTGCTTTGCATGGGACAAAGGCTCATCCTGGCCCTCCTGCGGGCTCTTGGAGCCTGCCTGGCCCCTGGGACACAGCCCAGGACAGCCTCACAGCAGCACCTGCCCAAACGGTGCCCACACTTCTCTCAGGGTTCTCGTGCTCAGACTCACGGATCACAGAATCCCAGAATGTCCTGAGCTGGAGGGACCCCCAGGGATCGTGGATCCAACCTTAGCCAGGCTCAGACACCCCAATAATCCCAGCCTGTGCAGTTCTGCACCCCAGGTGTGTCCCAGCCCCTCAATTCCTGACTCAGACATCAAAGATCTCATTTTGCTAAAACACTGTGATTCCTGAAATGATTTTATACTCCACAAAAATGTGAATAAATGGGAATTGATGCACTGTTATCATTATTTGCACAGAGCAAACACATCATTAGGTGGGGTGTGAGGAGCAAGTTAATGGCATTTGCTGATTATATCAAATTTCAGCTGTTTCAATAGACTTGGCTTTTTCATTATTCTTTAATTTGGGTTTTCTTGCTTTTTCTCCCCTAAGCACATTCTCAAAGGTTAGATTATTGTTGCTGTTAATATTTCTGGGTGTTCCTAATTTATCTGGTTTTTTAGATTATTTATGTGTTGAGTATCTTTGTTAATAGAAACCAGACTCTTTAGGATGGCAGATGTGAGTGACAGCCAAAGAAATCACTTCATACAGAATTCCTGACACAATATTTTGACAATTTCATTTGAAGTAAGACACTGTGATTGTCAGTTCAGTTACAATATGGTTGTTGCTCCCTAGTGGGGAAAAAAAAATCAGAAAATTGAAGGAAATCAAATTCCCAGCTAAATGGTTTTTCCAGTAGAACATTCAGGTCTTGCCCTTGCCTCTCATCGTGCGTGTACAACACTCAAAATGCATAAATGGAGAGCAAACACCCGGGAAATGTTGGAGAGCCCTTTGAATAAACACCTGGAAAATCCTGGTAATTCCTTGTTCCTGAGGCTGGGAACAGTTTCACCATTTCTGCTGCTTTTCTCCCCAGTGCAGTGCCCACAGCAACCCCAGCACTGCTCATGGAAATGCTTTGGGGGGGTTCTTTCTATTTCTAAGCCAAGAAAATGATCATTAAAAGGAAAGATGCCAAATTCCCTGTGCCCAGCAATGCTGGAAGGTAGGGCAAGGGCAGGAGGAGCCCCGGGAGGAAATGAGGTGGCACTTGCAGGGAATCGTTGGAGCAACTTTATTTCTGTGGAAAAATGGGAAGGTTTGGAAGTGGAAATGTGCCAGGAAATGCATTTGTGATAAATGATAAAATCTCCTCTGCTTGCAAGAATGACTTTTCCCCCCAAAAGGGGTTCTTGTACCACCAGGTGTTTTGGACAGAGAGATCAGGAATAATTTCCTGCTGTGGGTGGTTCTCAGTCAGGATTATTTCTTGATCTTTCACAATAACCATATAAAAGCAAATAACAACGACTCCATCTGATCCCCACATTCCTTTGGAGTTGTGGGGGTTTTTTAATCTTCCTCCAAATTCTTGAAGCCTGGAAGTTGCTGGCAGGAGAAAACACTGAGCTGGTTCAAGCAATTTTAGTTAAGACCCCTCTCTCCTGCTCTGTGTGTTTCTGAGCAGGGAACAGCTTTTTAGGCAGAGTGAGAATTTGAGCAGAAAGCTGTTGTTTGGGTTAAAATATCTGCCATTTTGAACATTTCGATGCTTTGCATATCTTCCTCATTTTCTGCCTCCCCCTGCCTTGGCTCCAGTCCAGTGGGAAAAGAAGGCAGGTTTTTTTTTTGGCTGGGTGGATTTGTGTTGGTTTTTTTTTCTTATTTCAAGTTTAGAGAAAGAAGGAAAAAAACCCCAACAACATCGAGATGTATTTTGATTCTTTTGGGGAGTTAGAAAACACTTTTTCCTCCAACAGCTGTAACACACCAGATGCTCCTGTCTCTCCTTCCTCGTCTGAATTCTTTGCACTCCTCTCCTCTCCTCATTAAATTCCCTTTTCCAGTCTCTGTGCCCGTTGTTTGGTGATGAGCTGGGGGCTGCTGGAGCCCTGACCCCTCTCCTGGTGCTGCAGGGGGGGTGGCTGAGCCCAGCCTAGCATAGAACAAGCCCTGCCTTTTGTTTCTCCCAGGGGTTTGTTGGGAGGGAGCCTTTGGATTGGGAACTCTGATGAATGAAACAGAGCCATTGTCAACACAGGCCTTGTTTTCCTTTTGGAAGTGCTCACTGTGACAGAAACGCTCATTGTTGTGGTGAAAAACATAATCTGCTTTCTTCCTAGAGAATACAAATGGGGACAGATGTACCCAGCCCTGTAAAAACTCAGAATTAGCTGGATTGGAGTTGGTTCAGCTGAAGAGGCTTCTGTGGAAGGAGGAAACAATCTCATCTCTTTGTCCATCTTGTGCAGAGCAGACAGCAATGGATTGGAATTCATGACACAACAATTTGTTAACAGACACTGGAACAGGGGGCTGGCAAAGTGGGATTTCCATCAGGGATATTTGCAGGATGGGCTTATGGGCTGAGCAATCTTTTGTTGCAAGTGGTTTATACATATAAAAATGGATATATATACACCCCAATACTGTTCTGGGATAATAATCTGGATTAGGTTTTAAGCAGCTTTTCACAGAATGCTGAAGTTGGGAAAGGCAACAACCTGAAAAAATTGCACAAACCAACTGAAATCTGGGGGAAATCACAAGAAATGTGTTTTCAGCTGTGATTTTATTCATCTGTCTGCTAACAGTTAAAACTCCAGCTATTTCCCCCCAGTAACTCTGACCCTGGTGTCAGGACAGTGTGGAATCTGTGCTGGGATATACTGGGGGATCAGGTCCTGCCAGACTGGCTTTGCACAGGTGGAAATTCTGCAAACTGGGGCTTCAACTGGCCACCCTCCCTAGAGTGCAGTAATTCCTGCTTTGGGAATACAGCCCTGAGTCTCTCTATTGAAATAATCCTTTGCAGTGTGGCTGGAAAAGGTTTAATTTGTCTACTGAAAGAAAAAAGAGAGAGAGGAAGAGGCTGCAGAGAGCAGTAGGCAGCACATCCAAGCTGAGGGGTCTCTGTGGATTAGCAGCAGGGAAGGAAAAAATATTTAGAGAGTGTTTGTAATCAGTCCTGACTGCAGTGGGGGTGGGGAGAGGCTGGTGGGACCCGGCTCCTGCTGCATTCCAGACTGCTGGGATTCCAGGGATGCAGGGAGGGCTGGGATGTGCTGCACCCACAGGAGCCAGGGCTGGAGATTTCAGCTGTCACCTGATGTGTTCACACAGCCAAACAACCACGTCCCATTCCACTGCTCTGTCTGCAGCTCACAGAGTGGGGGCAAATCAGAGAGGGGTCTCCAAAAATGCTGCTGGTTCAGAGCTGACTGGGTCAGAGCCTTGGGTTTGTTCCAGCTGCCTCCATGCAGGAGCTGAGCTGCTGCTCTGTGCCTGGGTGTCCTCTCTGCTGGTCCTTACAGGGCTTTGTTTTCCAGGAGAAGCCATCTGCCTTTGCCTCTGTAATCCATACAGGAATGCCTGGGTACAGCCCTGCTGCTGGGAGGGACGTTTTTCATGGAATTACAGAGTCAATAATGTTGGAAAAACACTTCAAGATCAAAGAATCCAACCTTTAACCCAGCACTGCCAAAGCCACCCCTAACCCCTGTCCCCAGGTGCCACATACATGGGGCTGTTAAATCCCTCCAGGGATGGGGACTCCACCACTGCCCTGGGTGGACAACACTTTACAGGAAGAATTTTCCTCAAAATCCACCCTAACCCTCCCCAGCCCAGCCTGAGGCCGTTCCCTCTGCTCCTGTCCCTGTCCCCAGAGCCCGACCCCCCCGGCTGTCCCCTCCTGGCAGGAGCTGTGCAGAGCCAGCAGGCCCCCTGAGCCTCCTCTGCTCCAGGCTGAGCCCCTGCCCAGCTCCCCCAGCCCTGCTGGGGCTCCAGACCCTGCCCAGCTCCCCCAGCCCTGCTGGGGCTCCAGACCCTGCCCAGCTCCCCCAGCCCTGCTGGGGCTCCAGCCCCTGCCCAGCTCCCTCAGGATTCTCCAGCCCCTGCCCAGCTCCCTTCCCTTCCCCAGACACGCTCCAGCCCCTCCACGTCCTTCTTGTCCTGAGGGGCCGAAGGTGCCCCCACACTTGCTCTCCTAAATCCCAGAATCCCAGAGCAGCCTGAGGTGGAAGGAGCACGGGCCCATGGCCTGCAGCGCTCCAGGGAATGGCCCCTGCGGGGGCTGAACCACGACCTTGGAGTTTTCAGCCCCAGGCCCTGGCCAGCTGAGCCCATCCTTTCCTGGCACATGGTGGGAAATGGGCAAACAGGATTTTCCAGCCTTTCCCCTGGAAAAGGGGGAGAAAGAACCTTTGGTGTCACGTCCAGAGCTGAGGACACCGAGGGCCCATGGGAAGCTGGAGTCCCTCTGCCACACGGGGCTGAGTGGGACAGGGGAGAATCCTCGGGGAACTGGAACCACTTTTACCCCAGGAATCATTTCCAGGTGACCCAGAGCAGTGCAGAGTCACAATCCCACCCTGCTACACAACAGGGCCTTTCCAAACCCAGAGGGGGTAAGAGCCAGGCTGGGATTTATCCTACGAAACCCCACCGAGGATGAAGGCTCAGGAGAAGGCTGTGGCTCCTGGCAGCAGAGCCAGGCAGGATTTCTGTGCTGCTGGGGCTGCTCTGCACGGCTGCAATCCCTGCCCTGAGCAGGGGGAGCCCAGACTGCAGGGGAGATGCTCTGGAGAAGCATGACCTGCCTGCAACAGGATCAGCGCGTCCCCAGCATCGATATCCAGGCAGCTCCTCCGGATCGTTTCCAAAGCTCATTATTTCAGGGAGCCTCTGTATGTGAGAGTGGAACTCATTACCTGGGAGCCTCGTTACATTTCCTGCTCTCTGACAAAATGTGGGCACTGCTTGGATCCCTTAATTAATGCTCAGTGCACGCCGAGAGGGAGCAGTTGTATTTACATCGGGGTTTTGCTGCTGCAGATGTGGCTGCTGAAATCCATCCTTCAGAGGAGCCATCAAAGGCCAAGCAGCCTCATCCCATGTGGCAATTAAAGATATTTTTCCCTGTTGGAGCAGAGGATTTTCACTGAAGGATCCAGCATGATTCCAGGCCCAGGTCTGGCACTGCTGGAGCAGTCCTGCAGGACACTGTCCCCTGATTTTACTGCTGGTGATGGGCTGTGTTCGTGCAGAGCCTGCTGCAATGGGGCTCTGTCACAGACAGTGATGATAAAAATAACAATGAATTAGTAACAATTATAAAAACGGGTCAAAGATTTATTTTTCCTTCAGCTCTGATATAATTCTTCTGTTCAGCTTGCCAAAAGTGTTTCCTTTTCCATGAGAAATTTTAGCTTCTCATGAAAGCATTAAGAGGTTTTAATTCTTTTTTTAAAAAAAAAACCTGTCAGGATGTAAGAGGAGACTAAAAGAAAAAAAATCAAATTTCTTTGTTCAAAGACAGTGAATATACTCCAACTGCAAATTACAAATAGCCCCTGGGAGTAAGGTCTAAGGAAGGGGAGTGGAAGTTGGGGTAATCGTGTTAAGGTCCTGGTGTGTCACTGAATCCTGGCAAGCTTTGAAAGGCTGGAGGCTCCTGAGTGCTGGAGCAGAAACCTCAGGGACAAACCTTTCTGAACAGAATGGAGCCACTTCCAGTATCAGCTGTGTCACATCCCCACAGCCCAGACACAAAATCCCTGCACGGCAACCCCTCTGGTCTGGGAGGGAGAGGGCACCAGAGCTCCCAGCCTGGGGCATTCCCAAGGGGAACATTCCCAGGCCCTGAGCTACCACGTTTGAGTGCTTGATTTTCTCTACGGACAAGAAATGAATAATGTGAGGGGAGGCAGAAAAGTCTTCAATGACTCGACTCTGTGCAGGGTTCAGGGAACTGGTGGGATGGTTTAAGTGGGGAATGGTTTAAGTGGTGGATTGGTTTAACTGGTACATGGTTTAACCGGTGGGATGGTTTAACAGGTACATGGTATAACTGGTGAATGGTTTAACTGGTGTTATGGTTTAACTGGTGAATGGTTTAACTGGTGGGATGGTTTAACTGGTGCATAGTTTAACTGGTGGGTGGCTCAAGTGTTGGGAATTTTAACTGCTGGGATGGTGTTGGAGGATAAAGCTGCCCAGAGCAGCAGGTGCTGGCTGGTTTCCCCCAGCTGTGCAGGAGCCCTGGGCAGAGCCCCAGCAGGGACTAGCCAGGGTCAGCTGGAGCAGGGCACCCCAGGAATGCTGCAGCCCCTGGAGCTGTGCCCTCCCAGCTGCTGCAGGAATGGAGAAGAGACAGGAGAGGAATGTGGAGAAGCAGCTTCAGCTTCACAGGCTCTGTCAGGGATAACAACCCTGTGTTTAGTGTAATTTACAGGAGCTGGGCTGTAATGGCTGTTGGGGGATCTTTAGCCTTCTCAGGAAAATCCTCTTAGGAGCAGCAGCTCCTTTAATAACTCGGCTGAGGCAGTGCCTCCCTATTACATCTATTTGCATGTATTTGCATGTATTTGCATGCAGGCTGCTGAGAGAAACATCTCAAAAGCTCTTAGGACTTCACATTTTTAAACCTGCCCATAATCTGAGGGGTTGGAGAGCAGGATTTTGGGGACACATGGATATTCCAGATGGAGAGTCTTGGAGGGAGGAGGATTCCTTGTCTTCTTTGGATGCTGCCCAAAGGATTTGGGGTTGGAAGGATCCCGAGTGGATCCTCTGAAAGCCCTGGGGTCACCAGTCCCCCTGAACTCTCCATCTCTCCATGCCTGTGTTATCCAGGTTCTTACTGCCAGATGGGAAAATTAGGGAAAATAAAGGTGCTCCAGCAAAAAAGAAAATAAAAAGAGTGTTTTCAAATCCTGCCGAGTGCTTGACCTTGGAAATGGCACAATCCAGGAAAAGGAATATGGGAGATGCCAGGGATCTGTTCCCAAACCTTCCTGATGCTGCCCTCCAAAATCCCAGGAAAACAGACTGCTTTGAAGATGAGGTCTCCATTTGTGGTGAAATGGTGCCACTTCTCATTGGAACTGCTGGTTCAAGGAAGAGAAAATCCTGAATAACCATGGAATGAGAGAATCATTGGAAGGGCAGGAAAAGCCCTCTGGGATCAAGCATTGAGTCCACCTGCCAAAGACAACACTGGCCATGTCCCCAGATGCCACATCCACCTGGCTGTTGAATCCCTCCAGAGAGGGGAATCCAGCACTGCCTGACCACCCCCTCCAGGAAGAAATTTTCCCTGATATCCAACCTAAACCTCCTCTGGAACAAATTGAGGACTTTCTCTCTTGTCTTGCTTTTCCCTGGGGACAGAGCTCGACCATCACTTGGCTGCACCCTCCTGTCAGGACGTTGTGGAGGGCAATAATACTAATACTAATACTAATACTAATAGAACAGTGAGTCAGGAATTGGGAACATATTCCATATTGGACATTGCATGGAGAGTTTGTTTCAACACAGCTCCATCACCTGAGCTAAATAATTTCAAACCTTCTAATAGAGCAAAAATGTTCTTTAGATGATCCTAAACATTGTAATATGAAATGTGAAGGGTGAGACAATGTGAATTATGGGATAATAAAACTGATCCAGAGAAATGAAGCACAACAAGAACATAGAGAAAAAAATTGCAGATTTTATTGTCTTGATGCGACAGATTTGGGACAGCACTGAGGTGAAACAATTCCACTTCCTACAGAAAATGCCATGGAAATTGGAGGATTTGCACTGTCCGTCAATCCTGCCATCCCCTTCCTCCCCAGTCCTCCCGAGCCAGCCCATCCCAGCTTAGTTTGGGAGCAGCTCACGGGAGCAATGTCCTGTCCCCACCCAGTGCCACTCCCAGGCTGCTGACATCACCTGAGTCCTTGGGGTGGCACCTTCAGTGCTCTGAAGGATGAGGAGCAGCACCAGGGTCTCTGCTCATCCTCTCTCCTTGCAGGTCAAAGCCCTTGCTGGAGACTCCTCCATTTCATTAATTCCCAGACATCTGCTCTGGGAATGTCAGAATGTTGGAATCTCCTGGAACGAGGCGATAACCAGAACTGACACAGAATTAATCCCTGAATCACCTGGAGAGCCAGTATCCCGTGTCTGGGTGTGTTACCATGGCTGCAGTCCTTCAGAGGCACCTTCAGCCCCTGCCTTCACCCACAGCAAGAAATAAAATCCCAAACAGAAGGAAAAATTAACTGGAATCATGTCAGGAAGAGCACGTGTCCTCCCTGCTGCTGCCGGGCTGTGCCTGGCACGGGCGGAGAGCTGATTCCAGCTAATTATTTTTGTGTTTATATTTATTGGCTGTGATTAGTTATGCAACAAAGACTGTGGGAGAACAAATCATGTCAGCACAGTTAATTGGAGATAACACGAGCAGCAGTGAAAGCCCTAATTTTTATATTTTCCGCATGAAAAGGAGACCTGATCCCGCTGGTTGTTAATCAATAAAGGGCTGGTGGGGTCTCCATTGGAGGAGACGAGCCCAGGACTGCTGCACATTGGATGAGTTCCTCCTGATTCTTCCTTTGCCTTTTAAATAAATTTACTGGAAGTCATGGATTTTGGTGGAGTAAAGCCAGGACTGGGGTCAGAACTGAGCTGATCCTGCAGAAAATGAAACACCTGGGCTTTGTTCCTTGGGAGTGAAGGCTGGTGTGAGACCACCTGGCCACAGATTTTAAGACGTTTTAGGAATTGAATAGAAACCTTTTCTGCTCCTCTCTAGAACACCAGAAATGTCCATTTCCCAAACCCTTCAAGCTCTGATGGGCAGATCCCAACAGGAGCCCCAGCAAGGCAAGCGCAAAAAACGAGCCTGTCAGGAATCCCCCTCCTGTCGGGAATGCCCCTCCTGTCAGGGATTCCCCTCCTGTCAGGGAATGCCCCTCCTGTCGGGATTCCCCCTCCTGTCGGGATTCCCCCTCCTGTCGGGAGTCCCCCTCCTGTCAGGGATTCCCCTTCCTGTCGGGATTCCCCCTCCTGTCGGGATTCCCCCTCCTGTCGGCTCCTGCCTCGCTGCCCTTTCCCCTGCACAAATCCGCACGCAGCCGGTGGCACTGCGGGGCTCGGTCCCTGCTGTCTCCAGCACCTCTCCAGCCCCAGGACGCGCTGCCCACACCTCTGCTCCCTGCTCACCCCCCAGCCCGCTCGGGCTCAGGGCACGGCTCCCGTCTCCATTTCCTGGTGTGGAATCAGCCCTGGAGCCTTTGCTGAGCTCTGGCAGCTGCAGGTGCCAGCAGGTGCCTGGTTCACACCTGGGCTGCCTCGGCTGCTGCTGGGATTCACCTGGCCCCTGGCAAGGGACAGATGAGATGTCCCATCCCTGAGGCTCCGGGCTCTTTTCCACCGTGCTGGAGGAGCTGAGAGTGCCCAGCTCTGATTTAGAGCTCTTTGTTTGTGGTGTGAGGAATCCGAGCTCTGCTGCCTCTCCTCGTGCTCGGGGCTGGCCCAGGGAGCTCAGGTCCATCATCGAGCTCCTGCTCCTGTCCTGTGACCACTGAGCCTCTGAGGGGCTTTGGAGGCAGATCCCGGGCTGAATGCAGCATCCCAGGGTGGCAGGATGAGAGGAAATCACCTCAGGTCACACCAGGAAGGTTCAGGTGAGATAACAGGAATGTTCCTTCCTGGGAAGGGTGGCCATTGGAACTGGGGCAGTGGTGGACTCACCATTGCTGAGAGCGTGGCTGTGGCACTCAGGACCTGCCTTAGGGGTGACCATGGTGGTGCTGCTGGGCCGTGGTTGCACTCAGTGATCTCAAAGGTCCTTTCCAACCTGACCCATTCCCTGACTGCAACCCACTCTGCTGCTCATGGCATTTGTAGCTTCCTGACTCTAAGAGGGAACATGAAGCCCTCCAGCCCTGCCCTTTGTCCCTCCAGTACTCCTCCTTTGCCTGTTCCTGGAGCCCAGGCCCAGCTAATTGATGTTAATTGGACTGGTACAGGTATTCCTCCCCTCAACGTGCCCTGCTCCTGCTGTGAGCTCCAGCTGGTTTATAATCCCCTACAGCAGTCCCAGCCTGTGGAGTAGGAGTCTGAGGATGCAGAACATGTGGATGAATTGCCTTTACAGCTCCCTTGATCTTGAGGAACTTTGTGTATTTGGGTAATTTTGAAAGTTTGCTGAGCCAGGATCAGAATTCCCTTTGATTGATTGATTGATTGACTTAGCAAGGAAACCCCACTAGGGAGCCTGGCTGTGGCACCATAACATTCCCCTCCCCTTTTCCAGACCTATGGGATGTTTGGGGAGCTAAAAAGGAAGGGATGGTTTTAATCCTTGTGGCTCTGCTCTGGTTTGAGCAGTTTGATCTGCAAATCTGAGGTGGGGGAGCCAGGAGGGACTTTGTCTTCAGGATCTTTTTGTGTTTGAGAGACTGAAAAGGCTCTGCTCAAACTCCTTTTCTTTTTCCCTTAGAGCAGGCTTGGGGAGAATGCCCTCCTTTCCCACAGGGAAGAGCAGGTGGGATCCAGGAACTTCCTGAGAAAGGGAAGGTGAGGTCACCTGGGGAGGTCACACCACCCTGCTGCTGCTTTAACAGGTCAGGGAACACAAACCCCAAGAGTCTGGGAGGCTTTGATTACTAAAGGGGCTGTTAAGAACTGACTTCTGCCAGGGGAGAACTTGTTTTCCCCAGCAGGGCCAGCAGGAGCTTTTATCTTTGCAGGGGATTGGCCCAGACAGGGATCACTGGACCAGCCATCAGAACTTGACCACACAAATCCCCTCACCTTGAAAAGTTACCTGCTTTAGTTCCATCCAAAGGATATTTTGATTGTGTGCTTCCATCTTTAAAACACTAAACTCCTCCAAAGTCAAGCTTTAATGTCATGTAGGAGTTTGCTTTCTTTGAGGAGTGGGAAATGCCACACACAGTGGCATATGCACAGCCCTGAGTCACCAGGGAAAAAATAAACATGGTTTGATCCGTGTGCATCTGTTTCCTGGGAGAGAGGTGCCAAGGGGATGTTTGCTTGGGTAAATGTTGCTATCCAGGAGCACCTGAGTGGGAAATAAGTAAAAAATTATCTGAAAATTGACCTGAAGCTGACCTTCCCATCACACACTGGAGGTCTGGGGTATGGAATGCATAAGAGAACTCCAGCCTGGCCTTGGACACTCCCAGGGATGGGGCAGCCACAGCTTCCCCGGGAGGAGAAGGATCCCTGTGAGATCCATCTGTGATTCCAGCAGCTCCCAGGCCCAGCACGCTTCCAGAAGCTCAGAGATGAACACTGCAAGAATTAAAGCAGGAGATAATTGGTTTGAGGCAGGCAGTGGCTTCTCCCTGCAGGGCTCGTGGGGATGATGCTGCTCCTCTGTCCTGGGGTGTCTCTGAATCAAGGGAGGGTGCCTCCCTCAAAGGCTCCTCCTGCTTCAAACCCGGGCTCAGGAAAGGAATTGCTCGGGGACATTGGAGAGCAGGAAATCAGACTCGATGTTGTAATTGTGTTCCTCCCTTGCCCTAAAATCCATTAATCTGTGACAATAATTGCCAGAGTTTACTGATTTTCCTGACTCTTTGATGGCAGGTAGGGAACCCGTCTGTCTCCTGTGGCTGAGTTGCCCTGAAGAGTTTCCTCTTTGCAGGAATTGTTAAAAACCAAAATTGATCCAGCAGAGTTGAAGACAATTCTAAAACTCTGCTTAGTCTTTTGATGTTTCATGTACTTGTTCAATGGATTCTGGCTGTCAGCGGTGGGCCTGGGAATGCTGTGGAGAAACACCAGGAATTATTGGACTTCATGGCAAACCCTCACCTCCCTCTCACTCAGGGACTGCTGAAAATCCTGGACATACCCCAAGCTGTGTCCTAATCAAGGCTGGAGAGTAAAATTAGAAAGCTGATTTGATTCCATGTTCCCAGAAATGCCAGATCATGTAGAGGAGAAGGGATTTAATTGTTTTGTCCAGGAAATCATCCTTCTCCTGCCAGGAATTGGCGCTGTCAGGCTCTGCTGAGGGAGTTTCCCAACACCTGGGTGCATTTCCTGGGTGTAAATGCTGCAGAAATGGTGCAAAGATTCTGGAAGTACCAGGGAATTATTTCTCTCTCTCTAGCACAGGCCCCTCCCACCACCCTGAAATGCCCCCTCTGTGTCTGGCAGGTTTTAGAGGAGCTGTTCCCCTCCTGTGCTCCCAGCCTGCTCCTTCTTCCTGCCAAGACCTGCATGTTTTGTCTTCCCCATTATCGCTGCAGAAACTCAAACATGATATTAGTTTAATTAGAGATCAGCTCCTTTTATGGCATGCAAATGCCCTGTCTGACTAAATCCCCCTTCTGAAGTTGGCAGATGCAAATTAAATCCTGTGCGCTGAAGTGTAATTTGGCTCTGAACACTCTTCAAGGCCTTCAGTGATTCAGGGGGTGGAGGGGAATTAGTCTTAAGCTGCATTTGTTGCTTTCTCCTCCCTTAATTTGTTTATCTGAATGCTACTGAAGCAATATTGGATGGAGACAAATTGCCAAGTGACACATGAGCGAGAGCCAAGGTTTCACTGCTGGGTTCTGGAGCTGGAAATAACTGAGGTCCAGTGTACCTGAAATAATGGTAAATACTGGGCCATCTGCTACTCGTGTCCCTCCTGTTCCCAGAGTCCAGCAGGCTGGGAATGGCCAGGCTGGCACTCAGGGGCAGCAGTGCCAGCCTGGGCCATTCCAGCCACTCGCAGACCTCTGTTCCAATGGGAAAATCTCTTCTTTAGCTGCTGCATTCCCATCGTGAAGGGTGACTCTGGAATCCCCAGCTGACTGGAGCTGGCCCTGCACTGAACTGGTCCCTCCATGCCCCCTCCTTCTTTGGGGGGCTCAGGGAGAGCTGCAGTCGCTTTGTTTATGGTTACAGGGGAAGTGTCACTCTGAGGGTCTGCAGGAGACTGTCCCATAAGGAAAGGCTAAGAGAATCGGGATTGTTCAGCCTGAAGAAGAAAAGGCTTTGAGGTCACCTAATTTGGGGCTTCCAGAACCTGAAAGAGCTTCAGGAAAAATGGAGAAGGACTTTGGGCAAGGGATGGAAAGACAGGAGGCAGGGGATGGCTGCCAGTGCCAGAGGGCAGGGCTGGCTGGGAGCTGGGGCAGCAATTGTTCCCTGGCAGGGTGGGCAGGGGCTGGGCTGGAATTGCCAGAGCAGCTGGGGCTGCCCTGGAGCCCTGGCAGTGCCCCAGGCCAGGCTGGACACTGGCACAGGGGGAGGGGGCCCTGCCAGGGCTGGGGGGCACTGGATGGGATTTCAGGTCCTTCCACCCCAAACTCTTCTGTGATTTTTTACTTCGTGATCCTGGCATTGACACAAAGGTCTCCCCACAGTGCCAGTGAGCAGTCCCCTTTGCAGAGTCCCCCTTTCCTTCATTCCTTGGGAGCAGCTGTGCAGGACTGCAGGCCAGTCCCATAATGGCAATGTGCTTCCACTCCTTCAGCCCCATCCATCCTTTCACTCCACACGCTGCAATTGAAGCCAGAAGTGCTTTGAGCCAGCCCCAGCAGATTAATTACAGCCCATAATCAGCGTTTTTCTTTTTGCTCTCAGCTCAGGCAGCGATGCAGCCCGAGTAGCTTTGCCTGGCTGTAAGGTTTGCCCAGCTTTTGTGGAGAGGCTCTGCTGGCTCCGAGGGTTTCCTCGGGATTCAGAGCCCGAGTTCACTCAGCAGCCGGCGTCAGATCACAGTGATTGCTCCTGTGCCACGCTCCCCACACGCCTTTCAGCCAGTACCTGCAGGCTGGTTTGTTCAGAAGGAGCGATTTTAGAGCCTCCCCTGTGCTGTTTTGCAGGAATGAATCAAATGGGGGATCTGGAGGTAACAGCACTTCAATCCCTGCGTTTGTGCTGAGCAGCTGAGCAAATAAGTGCCTTTCAATTACAGGCTCGTGCAGACACTCCCCGCTTATGTTTTGTAACAATGATTTGGGATCAAGAGGTTTGCAGCTAAAGGGATAAACATTTAGCCCAGATAAGCAGATTTGTAGAAATTATTGTTATCCCGAGCTGGTTGGATTCATTAGGTCCCAGGCGGGGCCAGCTCTGAAATCCGACAGGGATAATTTTATCCCACCAAAGTGAAATCAGCTCAGGGATGAGTCTGAATTATGGTATATTCATAATAGCATTTCTTTCTGGTGTTTAACATGGCAAAAATAGCCAGAGCAGAGAAATTATTTTCTTCTGTAGTCTCCCTGCCTTCAACAAAACATTGGCAGGGGGATTTTTGGGTGCTGCCAGCAGCAGCAAGGGCGGAGGAAGGATTTGGATCAGAAGTGAGATCCTGGACATTTACCTGTGAAAGACAGCAGGAAAAGAGATGTATAAATCCATGGGTGATGCTGATCCCAAAGCACTTGGATTCCCAGGGCATTTTGGGAACAGCTTTACCCCTTTGCTGCACCCCATATTTGCACAGAGACCTCTCTGACCCTCCAGAGCTCCTGTCTCTTTGAGGGTTCTGCCTTTGAAATTCTGACCTGGCAGCTTTTCCTGTTTACACCTCTTTATCTGCTCCTCACTCCTCCTCCCTTCTCTACCTCTCTTCCTTCTCTTTTCCCAGTAATTTTTTTTCCTAGAGGAGCATAGTTTTGGGAGAGGGGTGACATTTGCCCACTGTGAGGGCGTCAGCTCCCTGGAAAATCCTCATCCATCACTCTGCTCCCGTCCTTTGATCAGGAGGGCCAGAGGAGCAGGCCTCTGGAATAAAGCACAGCCAAGGGTGGGCAGCAAAGCACACACTTATCCCAGGATTAGTGCCAGGAATTGGGCAGATCCATCACGGTTATGGCATGTTCTCCTCATGGTTACTGGATGGATAATGCCCCAATCAATAACTGACGAGAGGGGAGAGGAGAAAGGCTTTGATTTAATGCTTGCCCAGCCTTTGTAGAGAAGCAAGATTTATTGCAACATAAAAATCCCAAATTTAGCCTCTGGCTTAATAAGCATTGGTGCCTGTGCTAATATGGGCTCGTATTTACTGTGCATCCCAATCCAAGGACACCACATCCGTGTGCCTGCCCAGCCAGGCTGGAGTCAGCCAGGGGGCACAGCCCAGTCCTGACTGGGAATAACCTGGTTTTCTTTAGTTCCCAGTCCTGACTGGGAATAACCTGGTTTTCTTTATTTCACCGAATATTTGGAATCCAGCAGAGGTTTGCAAACAGCCCTTGGTGTCAGCAAGGGGATCCCAGGGCCTGCTCTGGCTTGGCCCTGCATTCCTGGGAATCTCAGGGAATTACAGCCAGGGCTGCAGAACGCCTCTGGAAGATCAAGAGCTGGCAAGAACTGCTGGATGTTTCTGTTTGCCCTCTGCTCTTGCTTTGGAAACAGCAAATTATGGAATCACACAGGACATTTCTCTCTCTCTTGCCTTCCTGTATCCTTCACATCCAGGCCCCTCCTATCCTGGACAGCTTGTGGGAGCTTGGGGGGACCTGCACAAAATTCACACCCAGGTCTCTTGTTTTGCCACAGGTCCTGCCCATGTGCTGCTGGAGTGATGCCATGGGGAAAGAAGGAAATGATCAGCTCCAAATAAAACTGTTTTTCAGTGGTTGGGCAGAGCCTTGCAGATTTGGGACATTTTCTGCATGATCAACTAAAGCTGGAGAAAACCAAGCAGAGATGTTAAGTCCAGCTCCTAATCCCTGTTCTTGGCTGGAAAAGGGTGAAAACCTGGAAATGTTTGGCTCAGCAAATCCTGACTCAGGACACAGCACTGGGAGTTTTGGGGCTGATTTCAGCAGTCACAGGGGTTTATCCAGAGGTGGAACTGCCCCAGAGCCAGGTGTGCTCTCAGGGCATCTCTGCTCCAACCTTTTCCCATGTTCCCAATGGATCAGCTGAACCTGCAGAGTTTGACCTGAATTCACAGATCTGAGCTTTCCGGTATTTTGAAGTTCTAGCCAGGTAAAAGAAAAGCAAAAGGTGACACCTGAGGGTACTGAGACACTCGGATTCCCAACATCCATCACAATTCCAGAAAAAATGTGTGTGGAGACCAGCACAATGCATTCCCATTTTACAGGAAAATCACCAACCAGCTTGCCCTCAGCCCTCTGTCCTCCATGGACAATTCACAGCCTCCAAAAACCTTGGAGGTCTGGCTCAGAGAAAGGAATGGGCTCAAGCACAGAGGGAAATCCTTGGATTCATGAACCCAGAAATATTCTGGCAAGATCCCAACATTGCCTCCCTCCTTGCACAGGACTCAAGAGTGACACATGAATTTTGTCCTTCTGACCCAGCACACCTTGGATAAAGAAGAGACTGGTGTGCTCCAGGCTAGGAATTACTCCATGACTGACCCCAGCCATGGAGGAAATATCTAAAGAATCATCTGAATGATTCCTGGGACATTTTCTGGCCTTCAGCTCCACTGTCCCCAGCATTCATTGGCCTGGAATTTATGCCCCCAACTTGTGCAAGGTGAGCCCACACCTTCAGAGCTCTCATTTAGCAGCTTTTGAAACCAAATTTGGGAAAGTCCAGGTGAAAATGCACAAGGCAAAAAAAAAAAGAGTCTTGGACAAAAAGGGAGACTCAGCTGAAATTTACTCCCATTCTAATGGCAAAACCAAATATATCCATAAAGGAAAGCTACTGAAGGTGGTTCAAACCCAAATATTCTGTTTGTTCCCATGGGCCACTGACAGAGCCTTCACAGCCACACAAATCAGCTAATTTTCAGATCCTTCACAGAACAGATCAGCTTATTTCCCCTCCCAGCAGACTTCAGATCTTTCAGGAATGGGCTGTTCTGCTGATCATTTCTCTTAAATGAGTCCCATTCTAATTCCAGAGCTTGTTATCCAGAGTTAATCCCTGGCTCCAACCTCCCCAGGCTTGGAAAAAAACGTTGATCTCCATCTCGGCGCTGAACCTTTCTGTTCAGCCTCCTAAAAATTCAGCTCAGGGTAGACAAAGCTCCACCAGTGTTGCTGAGGTCAGAAATGAATGAATATTTATTGCAACAATGGCTGCCTTTCCAGCCTTTCACAGCTCCAGGAGCAAAACCTGAGGAATGTGGGACTCGAACCAACCAGTTGTCCCCACTGGACACCACTCTGGGACCAGCACGAGAGTCCTTCCTGTAATCTCCCTCCTCATTAATTTTTCTCTTATCACAGAAGCCATTTCAGATGCTGGGAAGAAGAACTCCCTTTTTCTTGCTGGCCTGATCCCAGGATATCAGCCAGTCTCATCCAAAGGCAGATCCCAAAGGAGAAGTCACCTGGGCCACCTCTCCTGGGCCATCCTGGCAGCTCCCTGTGTCCTCCTGCAGGGACAGAGATAACAATGAGGGGTTTTCCCCAGAAAAGCCAGTTCAGAGCAGCATTTCCCTGGAACAACAGAAGCCAGCAGATAAACAGGAGGAAAGTACATGTGGAGTCTGTGAAAACACACAATAAAAGGATTAGAATCCATCCATTTCTATGGAAAACAACATTAAAATTGCTGAGCCCTAAATGAGTCTGAATGAAAGGGATTTATCTCATCACTCAACCCAGACAGACCCTTTATCAGTGGGGATGGTTTGCTGGAGATGTGTCCCTGTCTGAGCACCTTTTGTTCTTCCAGCATCTGAAAGAAACTTTCTCACTGCTGCTGCTGGTGCTATGGGTGGTGGAGCTGCTTGGGGAGGGTGAGCTGAGGGCTGGAGGATCCCTGCAGAGCTCCTGGAGCTCCTGGAACATCGTGGTCCCACGCTGGGGAGAGGCTGACCCAGAGATGTGGAACCCCAGCAGGGTGGTACTAATCCCCTGTGTCCTCCTCACTTCACCTGGCTGAGCCTTTCTGTTCCCACAGAGCCTTTACTGGGAGAAAATCATCCCTTAAAACTGGGCCAGCACTGAAACAAACCCTTCTTGTTACAAATAAAAAACTCAATGTTCAAATCATATGTTATTGTTCCAATCCCAGTTTATGTCCCTGTTATATGTTCTTGTAAGACATTTAGTGTTGTAAGCCCCAAAAGGGGGGGTTCACTGTTAAGGAGTTCTTACTGATTCCATCCTTACATTTGTATCCCCCCTTTTTATCCCCTTTCCAACTTGTTGGGTAATTCAGCTGCTGCTCCCCAGGACAAACTTCTGCATTTCCCACGAGGATTTGTGCATGGGTGCAAATTAATCACATTATCACCTGAGAGTGAAGACAGCCCTGGACAACGAGCTGTGCTTAGAGAAACACCCAACGCACTGTAGGGACGGTGGGGACCTGGAGAAACTGGAGTCACCAATTTCAGTCCCACAAACTGGTCACCATGACCTCAGTAGGGCTTGAAAAAGAGGACACCCCTGGACTTTGGAGCCCCAGGCAGAGTCTTGGGACGATCCCTGCGAGGACAGAGGCTCCAGTGCTGCCGGCAGTGAGTGACAACAGGCCTGTGTGCTCCTCCTCCTCGGCATCGACCACCCTGAGCCCCCATTTCTTTTTAATAAAGGCCTGTTAAAAGGAGCAGAAGGTCTTCTAGCCCTTTATTCACATCATTCTGGTCACAGAATCACAGAAACATTAAAGCTGGGAAAGATTTCCAGGATCACTGGATCCAAGCTGTGCCTGATGCCCACCTTGTCCCCAGCCCAGAGCACTCAGTGCCACCTCCAGGAATTCCTTGGGCACTCCAGGGGTGGGCACTGCAAACCCCCCATGGCAGTTCCAATCCCTGAGCCCCCTCTCCATGGGGAAATTCCTGCTCTGTGCCCCCTGAGCCTGCCCTGCCCAGCCTGGGGCCGTTCCCTCTGCTCCTGTCCCTGTCCCTGTCCCCAGAGCCCGACCCCCCCCGGCTGTCCCCTCCTGGCAGGAGCTGTGCAGAGCCAGCAGGGCCCCTGAGCCTCCTCTGCTCCAGGCTGAGCCCCTGCCCAGCCCCCCCAGCCCTGCTGGGGCTCCAGCCCCTGCCCAGCTCCCCCAGGATTCTCCAGCCCCTGCCCAGCTCTGGGGTGGGTCACAAAGCCCTTGCAGAAAAGCCCAGATGAGGTTTATGGGACACAGTCAGCCCAGGGACTGCCACTCCTTCCCCAGCACTTTGGGGCTCATCTGTTGCTTTACAAGGACAGAGGGGCCACCCAGCTCGGATGGAGTGGGGGAAGAGGAATCCACACCAACCCCTCGTGCTGTCTCCCTTTGAGATTGCTCCTGTTAGGGCCACCAGGACAAGATGTGGATTGGCTTTTCCAAGCGAGCTGAGAGCTCACAAAATGCTGGAAGGAGCTGGAGAACACCCTGAGGGATGGGAGGACTGCCCTGGACACGGCCAGGCCCCAGCTCCAGCCGGGGCTGAGGGTCCCCAGCAGGCTCTGGCAATGCAGGGCTCTGTCCTCCCCATGCTGCAGAAATGCCCTCATTTCCCTCATTTCCAATGGGCACCCCTGGGCTGTAATTTGGCCATTCCATTTGTGGCACTTGATGAGTCTTTGTTTTATAATTGGGACCAGAAATGGCAAAAGAAAAAACAACAGGATTTTGCTCACAGAATTCAAAGACACAAAGCAAATAAAACCCAAAGAGTTCAGCTGGTGAAAGGGATCAATCAGTAATAATTACAGCCTGAGGGATGGAAACTTTGGGAAGCAGTGGAGGTGGGAAAGCAAAAGGTTGGAAAGAGTTCTCTGAGCTTGATATCTGGTCAGATAGAA
This sequence comes from Sitta europaea, assembly GCA_013400255.1. Lineage (NCBI taxonomy): Eukaryota > Metazoa > Chordata > Aves > Passeriformes > Sittidae > Sitta > Sitta europaea. The sequence goes on along the minus strand of VXBS01006708.1, from coordinate 280,951 downwards.
ATGTTCTGATATTCACGGGGTGAAGTTTTCTCTTTACAGGGGACAAGAATTAATTCCTTCAGTGCCCAACGTGCACATCTATTCCCAGAGTTACACTCTGTCCTGTCAGATGGTTTAAAATGGGATTTTAATGGGGTTTTTCCACCTTATTTTACTCTCGTGCTGTTGGTGTGGGTGAAGGAGCTCCAGGACTGTGTAAATCTGTATAAACAGCTGTGATCTCGCTGAACAGAGCTGGGTTACACCGTTCTCCCCAGTAACAAACCTTTCCCTGCAGCCCAGCCTTGCAAAGGGCACAGCTGAGCCCTGGGAGCCCTGACCTGTGCTCCCAGCAGGAATGTTCACAAGCTCTTCATTTATTAAGCTCATCCCACAGAAATGTTTAAAATTCAGTTATGTGCTGAAAATCAGGAGTTCCACTCAGAAGTGGGGCCATGGAGGTTGCACCTGAATCCTGGAACAAAGCCCTTTTTTTTGCTGGATTTGAACAGGCAGATGTGGCATATCCCTGTTATTTCTCCAGCTGCAACAGGAAAATACCAGGAGGGGAATTTTTTTTTTTTTTTAATTACTTTTTTATTGGCACTTTCATTTTTTTTAAAGATAAACATCATCTGGTTCCCGTTACTCAGGCAGCCACACAGGAAATGGTAATCAGCCCTGTTGATATTATTTTCCTCCAAGGGATTCCCAAGGATAATATTTATGTAGGGATTAAGGGGTTGGTGCACTCCCTCGGGCTGGGGGCAGGAGGGGAGGACCTGTAGCATCCCGAGGGCAGGGACAGGGCAGCGCCAGGGCACGGGGATGACAGCCCCTGTGCAGACCAGGGGCATGTGTTCCAAGAGAGATTCCAGCCCAGTTCTCCCTGGCATCAGCTGCAGGTCACCGTGCTGAGGAGGGGGAGCCGAGTTTTTCCTTCTGCCCCTGTGCCCCCCGGTCCCTGGGGCTGTTGCTGCAGGGCAGGGGGGCCACTGCCCTTGCTCTGGAATTCTCCTGGAAGCAGGAGGGACCCCAGGCCTCAGGATCTGGCTGCTGGGTCCGTGAATCAACTTCATGGAAACCTCTGGGTCAAGAGAGTAATCAAATAATGGAGGACAAGCCCACGCTGCCTCTTGGCACTTTCCACCTTTGCAGTCATTTTCTCCTTCCTTCCCACGGAATCAGCTCCCTTTGGCCTGACCTTGCCAGTGACTGCTCTGCTCAGCCTGGAGAAATTCAAATTATTTGTCCCCCTCCATGCCTGCACTGCCTCTGCTTTCCCCATGTTCCTCGGATCCGTCTGCTCCCAGCCCAGGGCTCCCTAATTGTATTCCAGGAGACAAACCTCCTGACTGAAGCTCCATCCCGAGCCTGCCCAGGCTGCAGCAGCACAGGTGTCAGGGCCCCTGGAACTGCAAACTCAATCTTCCTGATGGATTTAGTTGGGGGCTCTGCTGTGTCACCCCCGTGCTGGGCGCAGGAGCAGCCCCCGCCCTCCTCCCCCTGCTCCCCCTGGCAATCTCCTCATTGCTTAAAAATATTCAGCGAGGCTACATCAAAGTGAATATTGTGTTATTGTTGCCAGGGGTGACATTAGATGAGAATTATATGAAACAATAAGGGCGCTGGAGTATAATCCATTTGACATTTGGAACATGTTCCCAGCGCTCCGTGCTCCTCGGAACGCTCACACAACAGAACCATCTTCATTTTCAGCACAATATTTGTGTGCGTGAGGAGATTGAGCTCTCGTTATTTCTCTGTCTGGTCATTCTCCGCAGGAATTCAGAGGCTGTGCCCGCTTCAAGCACCGTTTTTGTTGTTTGTACCCACGAGAGGAGGGGGCAGGGAGTTGGTGTCAGCACAGGGCTGGTCCTACTGTGGTCCCAGTGCTTGGTACCTTTAAAATTCCAGATTGGTTTGGGATGGAAGGACCTGAAATCCCACCCAGTGCCACCCCAGCCCTGGCAGGGCCCCCTCCCCCTGTGCCAATGTCCAGCCTGTCCCGGGGCACTGCCAGGGCTCCAGGGCAGCCCCAGCTGCTCTGGCAATCCCAGCCCAGCCCCTGCCCACCCTGCCAGGGAACAATTGCTGCCCCAGATCCCAGCCCTGCCCTCGGATCATCACCCCTGATCTCTGTTCTAAACCTGCCCTTGGATTTCCCTTTTGCCATCCAGGCCACAGTCACCAAACTCCTCTGAATTTCCAAAGGCTTCCACAAAATGTTCAGCTTCATGGCCAGAGCACATCCAGGAGGAAGCATTTTGTGATTCCTGTCTGCATGCCCGTTGTCCTGGTGGCACAGGGGGCAGAGGTCCTCCCCAGGGGTGCTGGTGATGTGGGCACTGAGCCTTGCTCCTTCCTCAGTTCCACCTTAATCGTGGCTCTATCCCAATGCACAAAGCCTGGCAACTCCCCGGGTCAAAGCCTCCTTCCAACAACCTGCCCAGGTTCACCCAGGCAGTGACTCAGCTCCTGTGTTCCTGTCTCCACTCAAACAGAGCCACCAGCACACACAGAGAACTGCTCCTCCCACAAATATCCATACTCCAATTATCTCAATTACTGATTCCACAGGATCAGCTCCCCTGCCTGCCAGATTCCTCTCACTAGCATCCCTCCCTCACAGCCGTATGCTCAGCCCTGGCAGTTGAACTGCTTTTCCATTGAGCCCTGAGATCCCTGTGCAGCAGCAGATCACTTTTCACATGGAAAAGATGGAATATTGCACTTGGAAGAGGTAAATCCAGGACACAGAGCATGTGCTGGGATGTGCAGAGGGTTTAAAGCACTCGGAGTTAGTTTTGGTGAGAGCTGGAGGCTTTTGGTAACTTGGGTTTGAGACAGAGAAAAATGTGGGGACTCTGCTCAGAGAGGGCAAACTGACATTGCAAGGTTCTGACAGCAAAGTCTTCAGCATAACTGCATGAAAAAGTGTTTATCCCACATAATCCCCCTGCTTTGTGTTATTTTCACTTCAGGAATCATCCTGCCTTCTGAGCTGCTTGCTGGGAATTATTTCCTGTGAGAACTCTGAATCCATCCTGAAGACCCAGCCTGGGTTTGTTTGAAGTTTCCTGAGGGTTCGTGAACTTGTTGGAGTGCCTGAGGTGATTTGTGGAGCTCACAGGAGCACAGGTGAACCTGGCTGGCCTCTGCTTGACATTCTGGGCTTGTTCCTGCTCCAGTCTCAAAGCAAAGCTGTTGGAACACAAACCTTCCCAAACAGCCCCTGAATCAAACATCTGCCAAAACTTTTGCAGAAAAGCTGTGAGAGATCCCTGCATCGGTGACGTTCCCATTCTGCCAGGCAGTGATGGTGCTGCAGCTTCCCAGGATGGGAAAAGGCAGCTTTGGTCATTCAGGATGGGCTTTCATTTGCTACAGAACCTGTGGGTGAAGAGCAGGAGTTTGGAAATGGTGTGCCCTGCTCTCCTGGCCCAGCAGCTCTGGCTGCTCTGTTCCCTCTGGCCAGCAGCCCCCAAATCCAGCCTGAGTGACCCTACACAGGAAAATCAATGCTGCTCACAGGGCAAAAGGAATGTAAAGAACAAAAAGGCAAAATAAAAAATCCTTTGGAACAAAAGATCAACAATTCATGGTTGGGAAAGCACCCAGGGTAACTGAAGATGGTAACATTTTCCTCCCAATTTGGGGATGTGTCAATGTGGCTCCTTCCCTGCCTAGAGCCCCAGAATGACAAATCAGAGCTGGTCCAGGCCAGGGGGTTGGAAGGGACCTTAAAGCTCAGCTCAGCTCAGCTCAGCTCAGCTCAGCTCAGCTCAGCTCAGCTCATGTTAAAGCCCACCCCAGCCCTGGCAGGGACCCCTCCCAGTGCTCCCAGTGTCCAGCCTGGCCTGGGGCACTGCCAGGGCTCCAGGGCAGCCCCAGCTGCTCTGGCAATCCCAGCCCAGCCCCTGCCCACCCTGCCAGGGAACAATTGCTGCCCCAGCTCCCAGCCAGCCCTGCCCTCTGGCACTGGCAGCCATTCCCTGCCTCCTGTGCCTCCAGCCCTTGGCCCCAGCCCCTCTCCAGCTCTCCTGGAGCCCCTCCAGGCCCTGCCAGGGGCTCTCAGCTCTCCCTGCAGCCTCCTCCTCTCCAGGTGACCCATGGGGTAGAATATTTTCCTACTGAGAAGTGCCTGTGGAGCTCTTGGCATCCCTAGGAAGGATCTGGAAGCACAGGACAGGGCAGAGCTCATGCTCCAAGGTTGGAGCAGCAGGAGCAGCTCCCAGCCCTGGCAGCCCCCAGCAGTCCTGGGGCTGAACCCTCTGTCCTGTCCTTTAACTGAGGATTGAGGTAATTAAATTTTGCACTGTGGTTACACCTCAGTAAATATTGTCTATAAAAATCAATTGGCATTTACTGTACTTAAGGTATAATAACGATTCTTATAAATCTAAATTATCCCAATAAATCTAAATTAAATGCCTAGGTTTAAATGTATTTAGGACATTTAATTAATAAAGTGTTACCAAATAACCATTACTAATCTGTTTACTTCAAGCCTGATTTCCATTTCCAGAGGATTTATTTCTCAGCAGCATGTGTGGGAGGGTGAAAGGATGTGAAAGGGTTTTAAACAGCCACTGCAGGTACCAGCAATATTGGGAAGTTGCCCAGGAAATTCCCTCATCTCTTCCCCCACGGAGAAACGCTGATGTGCTGAAGCCAGAAGTTTTCAAAGAAAAAAGTCCATTTTGATTTATCTGGAATTTTATGTGTTCAGAAAGTTCTGAAGTCTGAAACTTCCTCTTTCAACATTCTCTGGATATAAAGCTCTGCTTTGCTGTTAAAGATGATTTTCCAATTAAAAATTTAATTGAGCTTATAAAGAGAGAAAACAATTAAGGATGAAAAGGTCAAAATTCACAAGAACTAATCTAAACAAAGCCTCAGATTAGACACAAACACTTTATGGATTATCCACCCACTGGTGAAAAACGTGGATTTTCACTGCTTTTTCCTTGGACCTTCTCTTGGAAAAGCCCTTCCTGGAGGCCTGGAGCCAGAGCAGCTCCCGGGGTGCCTCGGGAGCCAGAGCTGACTGCTCCCCTCTGGCTCAGGGCTCCTGCCCCCACTGCCAATTCCCTGATCACAACACTGGGAGGTTTCCTCTGGAAATGGGATTTTATTGCTCAGCATTTTCCTCCACAATTACACAGCAGAGACTCCACAAATCCCCCAAACCAAGCAAATCTCTCATCTGAGCTGGAACCGTTTTTATTCTGGTTTTCTTTTTAGATTTTTTGCTAAAAAGCTGCAGAAAACACAATTTTCAAGCCATCCCTCAAATATTTTTGCAATTTTTCCAGCCAGCCTTGCTGCAGAGCCCCAGCCCCGTTAACCCTTGGATTATTCCTCCCTCCCCCCATAATTAACATCATTAGGCTGGGCTCACGCAAAACCAGAGGGTCAGATCTACCCCTGTGATTAATTAGCTAGAAACACATAATTATAGGCAATAAAAAATGATTTCTTGTGCTGCTGGAAAGTGTGTGAGACTGTTCCCTGTGTGAGAGCAGCACCTGGCACAGCCTGGCCAGGCACAGTCCAGCTAGAATTGAATTATTCATTTTCAATGCTGGCTGCCCCATCGGATGGCAGGGGAGGGTCCCAGGCCAGCTGTGTGGGGAGGGATCAGGACCAGAGGGGGCTGGAGGTGTCCACCTTGGGGTGTTTGGACAAGGAGACCAAGCAGAGGAAATTCACAGCTTAGTGCAGGGACTGAAGCCGGGTTTGTGTGGGAAATGAGCCAGAGGTGAAGGTTGTTATCAGGTATTTCCTGTGAGGAAGGGCTGGGGGAGCGGGGGGAGCTGCCTGGGGAGGAGGAGGCTGCAGGGAGAGCTGAGAGCCCCTGGCAGGGCCTGGAGGGGCTCCAGGAGAGCTGGAGAGGGGCTGGGGCCAAGGGCTGGAGGCACAGGAGGCAGGGAATGGCTGCCAGTGCCAGAGGGCAGGGCTGGCTGGGAGCTGGGGCAGCAATTGTTCCCTGGCAGGGTGGGCAGGGGCTGGGCTGGAATTGCCAGAGCAGCTGGGGCTGCCCTGGAGCCCTGGCAGTGCCCCAGGCCAGGCTGGACACGGGGAGCACTGGGAGGGGTCCCTGCCATTGGTGGCACTGGGTGGGATTTGAGGTCCCTCCCAACCCAAACAATTGCCTGATTCTCTGATTCACCTGCAATTATAGGAGTGCACTTTTTAATTAGTTAATCCCTCATCCAGGCTGGTTCCCACTCCCACTGCAGGCAGGGACTCGTCCCAGGGACTCGTCCCAGGCTCGCTCCGGGTTCCTGCCGGCAGAGCCGAGCTCAGGGTGCAGCACATCCAGCCCCAGTCAGCGTAGAGAGCAGAGCACAGAAACCCCTTCCAGGGAGATGAGGTATTTTAGAGCCTGTCTGTCTCCTTCTGCTTGATTCAGACTGAGTTTGGCAGAAGGAAACAAGCTCAGTCCTAAAGAGAGAAAATCATCCTTAAAGGGAGCCTGGCGTGTCTGCCGGAGCAATTGCTCAGCCCTGGGAGCGACATTTGACTTCATCTGTCTAACAAGTCTGATGGGCTTTCAGTGTCTCTTCTGATTGGGTTAATTTATTTGTTTTCATGCTAAGTTTTATTGTTTATTGATTTCTTGAGTCACCCTGAGCCCGTGTCAGTTTTTATCTGCTCCCAGTAATGGAAATCGTTCTGCGGAAGATGCACTGTGTAAAATCTTATTGCAGCCAGCCCAGGACCTACAAGCACCGTTAATTACCGTGATTATGACCCTTGCAGATGACAAATCCGGACCTCTTGTCCCTCCACTACTCCACACAACTCCCAGTTTCCACATTCGGTGCGCTCCAGACTGCCAAGTGCACAAATCCCACGCTGAGGACACGGCATGAGCAGCACACAAGCTGTCACTTCCCCCAAGTCTGGGGCTCTGGATTCCCCCAGCAACCCTTCCAGGCAGCCTGGGGGAACGTGAGAAACTCCTCATGCTCAGATTGCCCCAAGATGCTTTTTTAATGATTTCCAGAGATTTCAACCTGATTCAAGTCAGAAAAAGAGGAGTAACAGTGAATCTCAGCTGGGTGATGGTTCTGGGCTGCTCTGTGTCACCCTGGGTGTTGTTTCCGTGCGGGATGTGGTGACTGGCACGTGAGAAATTGCTCTTAATTACTCAAAATTGCTCTTAGTAACTCAATCGTGCTCCTGCAGCCCTGCCCTCCCGGGCCTGGCACCCCCTGGTTCCGTTTGGGAAGGCTGGAGCCCCCAGGCTGTCCTGCACGGCAGGTGGGATGGGTGACACCTGAACAGCAGGAAAACCTCGGGGAACAAGCACAGGACAGGAGGAAATGCCCTCAAGTTGCACCAGGGAGGGTGAAATTGGATATTAGGGGAGATTTGTTCCCAGTGAGGGTGGTCAGGCACTGGAAGTGGGGAAGAGGTGGAGGGGAGCAGGGAGCTGCTCCAGTTCAGCCGAGCAGGTGAGGGTGTCCCGGCAGGGAGGCAGCCAGGGCAGCCAGGTGGGACAGCAGAAGGCTCCTTCAGCAGGGGCAGAGGGACGGGGGAGGCTCCTCCATCCCTGCCGAGGTGCCAGGCAGGCAGAGGGGGGCACACGATGCTCAGGGGGGATTCCAGTGCACCCCCCGGGGGGCGGGACAGGGCTCTCCATGTGCTCCTGGAGGGATGGGGAAAGGCACGGAGGAAAGGTCTGGCTGGGAATGGGGCCAGTGCAAACCCTGGCAGGAAGGCGAGGGGTGGGTGGGGAGGGGAGACCCTCCAGCCACAGCCCAGCTTGAGGTTCCTGACCTTTCTGGAGCCCTCCCAGCCCCGGGCAGCTCCCCGTGCCCCAGGCTGTGCCTCCAGCCCCAGAGACACCCAGGTCACTCCTGGCTGCCCTGGAGGGACCGGACCCCGGGGCCTTGGCCCCGCAGGGACTGATGCTCGCCCTGAGAGCAGCTCTGCCTCCCTTCCTGCCTCATCCCCCCACAGCTCCCAGCCAGGGATGGCAGCTCTGGCTGGGGTGCATCTATGGTATTTCCATAACAACTGAGCCTGATTTTCACTGGCACTGAGATCCCTTTCCACCACAGAGAGCGCAGAAAAGGCAGAAATAATTCACATCTGCCTTGAAACTCCTTCCTGCTGACAGAGGGATGTAAGAGTCCCCACCTAAGTGCCTAGAAACCCCTTCCTTCCCTCACTGCTCACTCAGCCTGTGACGCTGGAATTGCTGATGAGCTGACTACCAACACTTAAACGCTCTGAGCCTTTATTATTTATTTCTCGGGCAGAGAATTACCACTCTGGGTTATTTTTATTTTACAGATCCAGCTTCTGAAACTACTTAAAAAGCTTTCGATCAAAGCTTACAGTGGTGCTGACAGAACACTGAGGGTTTGTGCTGGGGAGAGCCATCATTAATTATCAGACTGTGAGCAGCACTGATAGTGCAAGCATTTGCTTTTGATTTAATGTCTAAATAAGCTCACTTACAATGGCAAAGAGCTCCCTGTTTAATTGAAGAGCACTAAGTTTTCTATCTGCCCTTCTTTTTCATTCTGGCCATGATCCAGGTGTAGAAATAGAAAGAAATACGAACAGAATGCAAAAAAGTTGGTGTGAAAATGCATCAGAGGCATGGGAGACTGCTGAGCCTCCTGCCAACACCACTGCTGGCCTGTCTGGGCCAGCTCCACTCTCCCAGGCTGTCCTTGTCCTTCAGCTCCCCTTCCATCCCAGCCCAGTGCCAGCCCTGCTCTGTCTGCACTCCCTTCCATCAGCCTCCATGAACTCAGCACCAGGGCTTCCCCACCTGCCCAAAATGGGATTTTCATCTTGAAAAAGGCCTTTCCTGAAAGGCAGCCAAGCTGCTGTCCAGGAACACGGACATCACTGTGCCAGGAAAGGGACAGACCCTGGGGGCATTCCCAGGCTGGCACCAGGGCTGCCCAGGGCACTGCAGCCTGGCAGACACCCCACGGGGTTTCACCAGAAACCTGACAATGCCAACGTCACTGCGAGGGTGGCAGAGGAGGCTGAGCCAGCTTGGCACTGTGTGCCACCCTGCCTGTGACCCCCCATGGCACTGTGTGCCACCCTGACTGTGACCCCCCATGGCACTGTGTGCCACCCTGACTGTGACCCCCCATGGCTCTGTGTGCCACCCTGCCACTGCCTGTAATCCCCCATGGCACTGTGTGCCACCCTGCCTGTGACCCCACATGGCACTGTGTGCCACCCTGCCACACCCCCTGACCCCCCATGGCACTGTGTGCCACCCTGCCCCTGCCAGCAATGGCTTCAGCAGCTGCTGGCCAAGGGACACACATACTGTGCCAGACACAGAGACTGTGCTGGACACACGGATCGTGGCACACACGGATCGTGGCACACACGGATCGTGGCACACACGGATTGTGGCACACACGGATCATGGCACACACGGATCATGGCACACACGGATCGTGGCACACACGGATCATGGCACACACGGATCATGGCACACACGGATCGTGGCACACACGGATCGTGGCACACACGGATTGTGGCACACACGGATCATGGCACACACGGATCGTGGCACACACGGATCGTGGCACACACGGATCGTGGCACACACGGATTGTGGCACACACGGATCATGGCACACACGGATCATGGCACACACGGATCGTGGCACACACGGATCGTGGCACACACGGATGGTTCCTGACACACAGCAGTGCCCCCCTGCCCCGTGTCCCCTGCCCAGGGTGTCAGGTCCCCACAAATGCCACCCAGGAGCAGCAGGAGCTGCTGGATGCCCTGTGGGGCAGCTCTGGGGTTCCATCCGTGACCCCTCAGTCCTCCCCCCTTCCACAGGTGACTGGGGTCAGATGTGGCCATGGAAAGCTTGGCTGGCTTTGCCCTGAGCCAGGAGTGATGAACTCCACAGAGGTCAGGAGTGGGGTTGTTATAAATGGAAGGGAAAACCATTTCCTCCCTTTTCCCCCAGTCCCCACGTGGGGCTCAGCTCCCAGCAGCGTCTCCAGGCTGGGCTGGTGTGGCAGAAGGTTTGTTGGAGTCGATGATTTATCTCAGCTCCTCCATGGACCATCCCCTGGTGGACTGTCCCTGCTCCTGGCTGGGCAGACAGGGATCTGCCTGCAGCTGGGAGCTCTGGGTGGGAGCCCAGACACTGCTCAGAGCTGCAGTGGAGGTGACAGTCCCAGGGAGCTCTGAGCCGCTCTGACAGCTCCTCCCCAGCGCCCAAACTGCGCCTCAGAAATGATTCTCCACTTCAGGTGCCTTCTACAAGTGTTGATGAACTCACCCTTCCCAGAGCTCTGCCCCGAGGGCACAGGGAGGAGGGGAGGCCGAGGATGTCTGAATTGCTGGAGGAATCTCCAGCAGGGCAGGAGTGCCAGGCAGCAGAGCCCCCCACACCCCTGGGCCTGGGGGCTGCTCTGGCTTTGCACACGTGGGTGTTGTGTTCCTCTGTAGAAGCTCAAACAGCTGCCAAGAGCTGCACTGCTACTTGAAAAACTAGAATAAAACACAGCAAAAATTAGTATAAAAATAAGTTATTTCCATTAAATAAGGGGGAGAGAAAGGTAAACTGAGGCACAGAGCCTCGACATGAAGGTCTTACAGCCTGAGAGCTGAAAACAAGTGGCACACACCAGACAGTTCCACCCAGCTGCAGACTGAATGTCTTTGCTAAGTGACTTCAAAGCTAATGACATGTGACATTCAGAGATCAGACTGCTCAGCATGGCGGGACAGGCAGAGATAATGATCATTTGTGAAAACCAAACCTCGGGAGGGGCCAGGGCCACCCTGCAGAAAAGTGCCTTTGGCTGGGAAGGGATGGGACAGCACAGGGAGGTCACAGCATTGCCACTGTGCCAAAGCTGGCCTGACTGCTCAGGAAGGAACAACAGAACCAGCGTGTCTAGACAGGGGCTGGGCTGGCTGAGGAAAACAAGATTTAGATTTAGACACTGAAAAAGTCATTATTTCAAGATGAAACTACAGATTCTGTCTCGGTTCTCATTTTCTCCGAGTGTGTGACTGTGCAGAGCTGACAAAGATGCAGATTTCTGCAGGCCCTGGGAGCAGTTTGCAGAAGAGGAGTGTGGGTTTGGCTGGCTGGATAACAACCCCTGAGCAGGGGCAGGGACTGCCCTGGGATGGCACTGGGAGCAGCCAGGGCGAGCAGTGATGAAGGACTGGGGAGAGGCAAACGGGAGAGTTCCTGCACCTGAACCACGACAGGAACCAGAGGGGCCTGGGGAACACAGGGACACCTCCGAGTGCCAGACTGGTCTGGGTTGAAAGGACCTGAAATCCCCCCCAGTGCCCTGGCAGGGCCCCCTCCCCCTGTGCCAGTGTCCAGCCTGGCCTGGGGCACTGCCAGGGCTCCAGGGCAGCCCCAGCTGCTCTGGCAATCCCAGCCCAGCCCCTGCCCACCCTGCCAGGGAACAATTGCTGCCCCAGCTCCCAGCCCGCCCTGCCCTCTGGCACTGGCAGCCATTCCCTGCCTCCTGTGCCTCCAGCCCTTGGCCCCAGCCCCTCTCCAGCTCTCCTGGAGCCCCTCCAGGCCCTGCCAGGGGCTCTCAGCTCTCCCTGCAGCCTCCTCCTCCCCAGGCTGATGGATCTGGAGTAGCCAAGGATGGAAGAACCATCTGACAGCTTTAAAGGCTGACCAGCAGGACTCATTTGCTCCTCCAGGTTCTGGAGAGAAACAAGTTTTGCAAAGCTCCCCTGCCCTTCCTGGAGCTGCTCTTCCCTGCAAGGCCAGGATTTGTTCTTGAGTGTAGGAGAAAGCAGAGACCTGTTGGAATAATTGCTTTTAAGGCTCTTTGGTAATGCTGCATAATTTAAAATACAAAATCAAAGATTCTGTTAAACCTTGTGCTTTTTGGTTTTTTTTTTTTAAGAAAAAAAAAACGAACAACTTTTTCTTTGGGAAAATGGAAGAAAAAATGTAATTGCAGACCCAAGGGAAAGTTTTACTTCCAGCTTGAGCACTTTCAAAAGTGATCATAAAAATAATGGTGAATTCTAAGCAAGGCTGCTGCAGGCTGGAAAATGGCAAAGTTTCATTTCAGCACTTTCCAAGGGGACACATCAAACTCTTCCTGAGCACCGCAGCAAGCACAAGGCACTTAGCAGGAACGAGATGGGCTTGCCCGACATTTCAATCGGGCACGCGGTGTCTCGCAGCCAGAACAGGCAGTTTGTGTTCGGTCACAGCAGCTCAGGAGCAGCGGGGCGCGCCGGGCTGTGCCCGGGGACGGGGCTCTGCCTGCGGCACCCGGCAGGAGGG
>VXBS01006708.1:199660-268195 GCA_013400255.1 Sitta europaea | reverse complement strand
GAGCCCCTGCCTCTGAGCCCCTGCCCCTGCCTCTGAGCCCCTGCCCCTGCCCCTGAGCCCCTGCCCCTGCCCCTGCCCCTGCCCCTGCCTCTCCCCGTCCGGAGCCGCTCCTGACCCGGCGCTGTTCCCAGCCCGTCCCGGCCCTGCCGCCCCTGCCCTCCCCCGAGGAAGGAGCTGGCAGTCGAAGCGTGGCTGTGACACGGGGCCGAGCTCGGCACCAGGTGACAGAGAGGGGCTGGCACAGCTCCTCTGCAGCCTCTGGAAAAGCCTTTCGTGGCTCTGCAGGGCACAGGGAGAGCAGGCAGGGCTCAGCTCTAGGGTTTCCAGCTGGATGTGCCTCAGTTTCCCCACCTGAACAGCAAAGAAGCTCTGACCCATCACAGGGTCCTGGAATGGTTTGGGCTGGAAGAGACCTTAAAGTCCATCCCATGGGCAGGGCCCCCTCCCCCTGTGCCAGTGTCCAGCCTGGCCTGGGGCACTGCCAGGGCTCCAGGGCAGCCCCAGCTGCTCTGGCAATTCCAGCCCAGCCCCTGCCCACCCTGCCAGGGAACAATTGCTGCCCCAGCTCCCAGCCAGCCCTGCCCTCTGGCACTGGCAGCCATTCCTCCTTGTCCAAAATCCCTTTCCAGCCTCTTTTCAATCAGTTTTCGGATCAGAGAAGTTCATTTCTGCTTCCTAAGTTAAAATGGAGATGAATGAAACAGCCACAGCAAACTGTCCCTGCAGCTCTGAGGAGAAAATGCAGCTGAAATGAACTCAGGGATTTACATCCCTGCAGTGAAGTTGCTGCTGCAGAGTGAACATCTGGGTTCATTGTCTCCCATCACATAATGAAAATCCTTTCCCCCATTAATTTCAGATGAATATTTGAAGAGGCCTTTAGCAGAAAACAAACCCTGCTCTGGAACCTCTGGAGTTACAGGGCTGATCTTTGCCTTCTGTTGACAGCTCTGAAAAAACATGGGAAAACTGAACCACAAAGGGCTTTTAGAACTTTTTGGCAAATAGAAAATGGAAAATATTTCTGCTTCGAGCTTAATAAAAGCCATCACTGATGTGTGGCAGTAAATAAATGAAGTGGTCCTTCTCATGCACCCCCGGCTGTGACAGGGTTTAAAGAATTCCAAATTCTGGAATGGAATTCCAAAGCCAGGGATTACTTCACTTTCCCGAAGTGATCCCTGTTGCTTGGAAGTCCTTGCCATGAAGCACCTCAGCTCAGGGGGAGGCTGCTGTCACCTTCCTCAGGCAGAGCACAGGCAGACCAAGCCCAGAGCAAACAGGAGCATTGCCACTCCACCAAATCAGTGCTTTTCTCCCTCTCAGAAGGCCCCAGCTCAGAAATGTGCCCTGGTGCTCTGAGCAGGTCAGGTCCTCACTGCAAGTGCCCTTCCCTGGGTGAGGGGGGCCAGACCCTGAGTGGGGGTGTCCAAAGTGCTGGGAAAGTGCCAGAGAGGAGGGGAGATGTGGTGACCTCTGTGGGGTCAGAGAGGTCAGGTGTCTCTCCAAAGGAACTCCCTGGAGTTCCAATGCAGCCCTGCTGCCTGTCCCAGCCCAGCCTGGGGGAGGATGCACCTCTTTCCCTGCTCTTCAGAGACTGCGAGGGAGATTTTCCGTGATTGCCTCACTCCTGCTCTCCACTCCAGCGCTAATGGGGGGAAGATTTAATGCTGTGATATCACTTTAATGTGGAGCCCATAAATAAAGCTCTTATAACTCCCTCATTACGTCTGCATTGCACCCGTTAACCATTCATTCCACAGGAGGCTCTGCACAGTGACAGCCACATTCCAGAGGGTTTCCCATGCCACGAACCTGTGTTGGGAAGTGGGGGAAAAACAGAGGAAGGGAGGTTTGAGACTCTGGCTCCAGACCTGGGCATCTCATGGGCATCCAGTGCATAATCCAGGAGCTTCCCATTACAGAAACCCAAATGTGTCTGGCATTTTATTGTGGGAAACAAAATATTCCATCCATTCCCACTGTCTGTGGCACCACTTGAAAGCCCAGCTGATCCGGGCAGTGCCGTGGGTCAGCTCCATAGCTCCCTGAGCCCGACAGGGATCTCTGCATCCTCCCCGGAGTAAACGCAGCTCAGAGCAGATGAAAGCAGCATGTGCTGGCTGGGTTGGACTCCGGGGCATTCCAGAGGAGGAGGATTCCCGGTGCCCGCACCCCGGGCGCACCGTGTAGATGAGCTGGAGCGCTGATAACAGCGCTGGGAGCAGGGGCTGTGCTGGAAGCTCCTCCGGAGCTCCTCTGCTGTTCGAGCTGAGCAGAGCAGTGGGGTTTGCTGTGCCCGGAGGTCTCCGTTTTCACACTGGTTTCATTCAGTGCTGCAGAGAACACAAGCCCCCCACGCCAGCTTTGGCTGCAGGGTGTCGGGCTGAGAGCCGGCTCCGGGCTGATGCAATCCGTTAGCACTTGCCAGGCAAAAATACCCTTTCCAAAGGAAAAGAGGTGTGGAAAGGAGCGAGTGAGAGGCTGGATGTAAAAATACCAGCACTCTGACTCTGCCTGAACTTTGCTCCAGTTCTCTGCAATGACAAAATCCTGGGGATGAACCCAGCCAGTGTTTCCGTGTCCACAAGTGCTCGGGGAACAGGATCTGTCCAAGCTCCGAGCCAGCACTGTGGGGCTGGGATCACAGAATTCCCTGAGCTGGAAGGGACTCACCAGGACCATGGAGCTCCCTCAGCCTTCCCTGGGCAGGGAGATGCTCCAGGCCCTCCTCATCCTCACAGCCTCCATTGGACCATCCTTGCTGTGCCTGTCCCCAGCTGAGCTGTGAGATAAAAGTGAACCATCAGAGGGATGGAGGAAAACCATCAGGGATGAAGGAAAACCATCAGGGATGAAGGAAAACCATCAGGGATGAAGATGAATCACCAGAGGGATGAGGTGAACCCTCAGAGATGAAGGTGAATCATCAATGGGATGAAGATGAGCCATCAGAAAAACAAAGATGAACCATCAGAGATGAAGGGGAACCATCAGAGGGATGAGGTGAACTGCACTCCTCACTCCGTGCAAGGTTTCTGCCAGTCCTGGACTCCTGAAGCTTCAGTTTAAGTGGGATAACTCAGGAGAACCCCACCTCACTCTACAGCCAGAGAGAGCTCAGGCTCAGAGATGGATCCAGGGATCCATGTAGGGAGGATACAGATGCTGATGTTCATCATTTTAATGTTAAAAGCTTGGGTTTGGAAGGAAAGGCAGAACTAATGCGAGTCAACCCCCCAAAGCTGCAGCAATTGGGGAATTACACCAAAGGCTGGGATGGTTGTAAACAATTAGGGCCAATGTTCCTCCCCAAGCAGCACCACTGAAGCTGGATGCAGCTAATTTCCAGCTGGGAAAAGGGGAGATGGAAAAAAAATGGGATGCTAAGCACACAGCCAACAGAATTAAACTGAGAATTAATTTCATCCATTATAACTGATTGCTGTAAATTAAAACTAGAAGGAAATAATTGGTAGCATGTAGCTTTTAGTGTTTCCTCCAGATTAGGGGAATTAGATTTTTTTATTAGGAGCACTAAACTCCTCTGCCATGCTCCCATGTCTCCAGCAATGTGCATCTTTCCTGACTGCTGATTGCTGATTCCTGATTCCAGCCTGGTGGAATCACACTGGGCTTTGGCCACAGCAGCATTTCCTTCACTGGGGCCCAAATCCTGAGCCAGTGCTGAGGGTTGAGCTGGGTTGGAGGGTTCCCAGGGGACAGGGGGGCGTTCTCTGATCCCAGGACCCTGCAGGGCAGGATCATCATTCCAGAGGGGCTCCTGCTCCACTGCTGGAGCTCCAGGGATGGGCAGAGACCCGGGACAGAAATTCCTTGTTCCCAGGGACAAGGAGGAGCTCCCTGGGCTCCATCTGTGCAGCAGGGGCTCCTGGCAGGTCGGGGTGATCGTGGTGGTCTCGTCAGCTCCTCGCTGGTCCCAGGGAGCAATCCCAGGAAATCCTGTGCTGTGCTCTCAGTGGTTGGGGTGGATCCCTCCTGCTGATCCAGCTTCCCTTTGGGGCTCCTTCCTCATCCCTTCATGTCCAGAAATCCAGAGTATGAAGCTGCCACCCCAACACAGAGGGAGAGCAGAGCCTCAGGGGTTCAACTTCCTCCCCCTCCCCTCTCTGGGATGTTTCCTTCAAGGAGTAAAGCCTTGGAAAGGCCTCACTTGGTGCTGGAGATGGTTTCAGGAAATTGAGTTCCGGGCTGGCTGTTCTGTTTTCCTCAGAGGATATTTTTATACATTTATTTAATTAATTCCTTCAGCTTACATAAGGAAAATAAGATTATTTTTCGCATGTCTGCAGCGCTGCCTTCCTTGAGAAGCTCCAACCCCTTTGGCAGGAGCAGGAATAGCCCAGACAGAGCTTGGTGAGGCCACTTCCCACCCGAGCTGAGCATGTGGTGCCTTCCTGGGCCAGGATCAAAGGCCACCAGCTCCAGTTAAACTGCAGGCAGCTCAGGAGACATCAGTGCAGCCAGGAAGGAGCCTGGGCTCGGGTTTGACACCGTGCTCTTTGCGGGGGTGCCCAGGGATGCTGGGCGAGCAGAGGCGCTCCAGGCAGCGCATCCCCAGCCCGCAGGAAGGCAAAGCGCTCGCAGCTGAGGCACAGGGAGCAGTGCCACCTACTGCAGCTCGCTGCCGCGGAACGCTCCGGCTCGGGCGAAAATAGAAACTTCTTGTTTTGTAGTTGGAAACATAAAGGAAAGGGAGAAAAGGAGCGGGGAGGGGGGTGTGGAGAGAAGCAACCTAAAAAAAGGAATTTGCTGAATGGCATTTTGTGCCAGCTCCGTGTTTATAAATAGCCCCAATGACACGGCTCTTCGCACGATGAATTTCAGAATATTTCTGATCAGCAAAGAGTTTGAGCTGCAAATAACAATAAATGGGGGAAATACGTATAAAAAAAAGGCATTGAAAACCCGCTCTGTGTGGGATCAGCAATGCATCTTGAAGCCTACATCAAAGGGACTCAATTAGCAGACACATTTTCTAATTACATGTTCTAATTTACAACAAATCCGGGTTTCTAATGAAGCCTTGATTATTGGTGCAGATGGTGAGGACTGGACCAGCGTTCTGCACTCGCTGCCAGTGCCAAGCCAAGCACTGCAGCCCCAGCTCCTTCTCCTGCTCTGCCCAGACAGCTCCCTGCTCCCAAGTCCCCAGGAATTTCCCCGGGCCCAAAGGTGCCTGAGGGAGCAACTGGTGAAAGCAGATGTAGGAAATTGTTCCTGTGGGATGAAACAGCAACCAAAGCCCCTGCCCAGGCCGTCTGTCCGTGGGCAGTGACATTTGCCCTTTACAATCCTGCCTGCCACATGCAGACACGGGCAAAGGGATTTTTTCCGGCAGAGCCCTCAGGCACTCGCCCAGGCGTTACTTTTAATTACAGACAGTGTTCCCTCTGTGCTTGCCCTGAGTGGTATTTGCAGTTTTGGGGCATTAATCACTCCAAATGGGATGAATACTGTGCCTTGGGGTTGATTTCTCAGCTGGTGGCTGGGACAGCTCTGAAACAGGGAACCATTCCCAGGGGAACAGGGCTGGGAGCAGCACAGCTGAGATCAGGGAATCCCGGAGTGGTTTGGGTTGGAGGAGACCTCAAATCCCACCCGGTGCCCCCCAGCCCTGCCAGGGCCCCCTCCCCCTGTGCCAGTGTCCAGCCTGGCCTGGGGCACTGCCAGGGCTCCAGGGCAGCCCCAGCTGCTCTGGCAATCCCAGCCCAGCCCCTGCCCACCCTGCCAGGGAACAATTGCTGCCCCAGCTCCCAGCCAGCCCTGCCCTCTGGCACTGGCAGCCATTCCCTGCCTCCTGTGCCTCCAGCCCTTGGCCCCAGCCCCTCTCCAGCTCTCCTGGAGCCCCTCCAGGCCCTGGAATTTGGATGGACTGAGTTCAGAGCCATTCCATGCCCCCAGCCAGACCAGGGCACCACTGCCCCTTCCAGCCCTCTCTGTCTCTGCTCTGGAGATGTTTCAGTCTAAACAGACACTACAAAGTGCTGGAAAAAGGGGGAACTGAGGTTTGGAAAGAGCTCACCCAGCCTGGATCTTTGGGACAGCAGCAGGAAAATCTGTTCCACTTCCCTTCCCTTCTGAAGCAAAGCAAAGTAAATCTTTCCTTCCAGGGCTTTAAAAATAAAGATTTATTTTTTTTTTATTTTATTTAAGACGCTGTTATGGCACTAACAGAGCCTTGTTCCACTCTCCAGGGCTGGATTGCTCTGTGTTATCCTGGATCTCATCCAGGATCTATCCTGGATCCCATTAGATTTTAAAGCTGCTCAATCCAAAATTCATCCCAAGTTCAGCCTGCCCAGAACTTCACCAGAGCACACACCCAGATGGGGTCTCCAGCCCAGGAGCTGATCCCACCTTAAGCTCCTCCTGCCCAGCTTGGACGGAGCTTCCCAAAATCCCAGTATTACAGCTGTATTTATATTTTTTAATGCTCCACTGACCTGTGCCAAAGCCCCAAAGGACAGGCAGGGAGGGAAGAGCTGCATATTTACAGGTGAACCCGGGAGGTCTGGATTGAGGCAAAAGAGAAAAAACCCTTCAAGGCCCTGATTCCAACATCCCAACCACTCCAGGCTCCTTCTTTAATAACTCAGCCTGCAAGTCAGGTCATAAAATCACAGAAAGCAGGATAAACTTGAGTGGAATTAAAGTGGAAGTGAGAAATCTCAAGCAGCGCCTTGGCTGCTGAATCCCACTCCCTGCTGCTGCAGCCCTGCATAAACAGCTCATCCTGCAGGAACTCCCTGCCCAATATTGCTGCCTGCCTGCCACAAGCTCCCAGGGAAATCTCTCCCCAGCACCAGCCCCAGCTGGACTGAACTGGTGCCAATCAAAGGGAAATGTCAGTGCAGGATTAATTCCCAACGTGTGCAGGACTCCTCTGCTATCCCAGAGTCTCCTCCCACCCCTCCCAGCCAGGATCCATTCCCCAGGTGTGGATCAGGCCAGGCCTGCTCCTTCCCACAGTCTATAAAGGGCTCAGAGAAGATATTTCACTTGGGGAGGCTTCTATTAAGCAGGATGAAGTGGCTGCTGAATAAAGCTCCACAAAATAAAGGTCAAGTCCGAAGAGCCTGCAAATGCTGTTAAACACTGTGATTTCCCAACAAATCCCAGGGCTTCCCAGGAACCTGGCTTTGACTTCTGCAGGCTGAGTGACATCTGTGTGCCTCTGCCAGTCAGGAACTCCCCTTGCCCAAGGGATTTCCCCTGACTTGCCCATCATTCCCCCTTCTCCTTCAGCTGGGATCCAAGCCCTGCTGGATGAGCCTGCACTGAGATTCTGCCCCTCTGCAAATGAGGCAATTATTGAAGGACCACTAATTGGGAATCCTGCAAGTCCTGGGTGGATTAAAGCAGATTAATGGAGAGAGAAGAGCTGGGACAATCTCCTGCACTAATGCAGAGCTGCTGGCCCCGAGAGGCTGCACTGCCCAGGCTCGAGCAGGGCAGCAGCTTTTGGAGAAGGCTTGGACTGGCTGATTGATTTTACAGATAATGCTCACTGCTCACAGATAAAAGGCTCCAAGGAAAGGCAGCATTAGCACAGGGTCAGAGTGGCCAATTAGAGGATGCTCCCACACTCCAGCCTTTCTCAACAGGGTTGGGATCCTTGGATACCTCTCCTGGTGCCAAGGGACTCTGGAGAGCTGGGAGCTCTGGCTCAGGAGCGCCCCAGGCTCTTCCAGCAGAGCTGTGTGACAGAGCCCTGGGGACACAGAGGGACCCCCGAGGGGGGGATGGAGCCCCTGAGGGGTCCCAGTGCTGCAGATCCATCCTGGTGTCCTTCCAGCTCTCCAGAGCAGGGCTGGAGCCCGGCCTGAGCCCACGACTCAGGGATTCATGGCCACGGGCAAAAGAAACTCTCTGCACAAGACTGAACTTTATTCCTCATCCAAATTATTTTTCACACCAGGATGGAGTCACTGCTGGGAAATCTCAGGACCCCCCAAGTATTCCTGAGCACAGGAGTGGCCCTTACAGGGGTTTCCAGGTGGGTCTGCAGCTGCTGGGGCACTGGTGGGACAGGGGAGAACAGGCTCAGGGGGAGGATCCTGCTCTGGCTCCCTCCCTGCTGTGCCCGGGTTCCTTTCCCAGTCCCAGTCCCTGACAGCACCGAGGCAGCTCTGCTCTGAGGAGGGGATGCTGAGCACCTGGGTGAGGCACAGGTGGGACCAGAATGATGCTCAGGTGAGAACACAGCTGGGCCCCCACACCTGTGCAGACAGACCCACCCAGGACAGCTGGAATCCACTCCCTGTCCCCTTCTGGCTCTGGAATTTCGGAGTTTGGGGCCAATCCCAGCCCTAATTAGTGCCAGCTCTTGTGCAGCTTTTCATCTTCCAGGAGCTGGGCTGAGCATATCAACTCCTTTTCCTTGGATTTTTCTCCAGCTGCTGCCAGGGCCTGGATTGAAACCTGAGGAATTGGGCTGGAGGAGCTCTGTAGCTCATTTATAATCTGTGGAACCATTAAAAGCTCTCAACAGAGATTTCACCACCATCTTTTTGCCATTGCAGAGAATTACACGACCTTCCTCCCTGCTTTAGGGACATGGCACAAGTGGTTTTTCCTGCACTTAGTTAAGGAAACAGCCATGGATCCCATGCCAAGGGCACCGTTTAAATAACAATTATTAGAGAGTAGATGAGAAACCTCTTTTATCTTTGGCCTTGATAGAGTTTTAGCACTGATACCTTTCCCCCTCCATGGTTTCATTTACATATCAAAATAATTGCCTCCTAAATTCCACAGCTTGCTGCAGTCCTGCAGTTAATCTGCCTTTCAAAGGCTGCTCAGGCCCCTGGATGAGCCCTGGGCACTGGGAGCTCCATGAGGGAGCACAGAAACCCTTCAGGAAGGATCAATATCTCCGAGTGGATGTGGATGTCATTACCACAGTGACATGAACCCCCACAATATCCTTTGCTTTTCATCACCCCAGATCAATAGTGGAAAAAAAAAAAAAGCAAACCAAATCAACCAGTTTTTCCCTTTATTCTGGAATGAAAGTTGGTTTTGATGTGCTTAATTTTTGTTTGTCATGGGGAAAAGTTGGATCTCAGCCCTGCCTGCCCAGCTCATGAGAATCCTGGTCTGGGTGGCTGCATCCAGGTCTCCATGGAGATGCCAGAGTGCCACACAGCCCCAAGGCAGAGGGCAGGAGAGGGGCTCAGATCCCACACACAGGATCGTTTGGGAGTTACAACCTTCACTTCAAATGCTTCCCACTCTGCTTTTCCTTTCTGTTTGGTACAAAAATGGGAAATGTAGAACGGCAGAGAGAGCAAGGCACTGGAAGGTCATGCTGTTGTCTGGGGAAAGGCTGGGACAGGGTGGCTCAGCCTGGGGAGGAGGAGGCTGCAGGGAGAGCTGAGAGCCCCTGGCAGGGCCTGGAGGGGCTCCAGGAGAGCTGGAGAGGGGCTGGGGCCAAGGGCTGGAGGCACAGGAGGCAGGGAATGGCTGCCAGTGCCAGAGGGCAGGGCTGGCTGGGAGCTGGGGCAGCAATTGTTCCCTGGCAGGGTGGGCAGGGGCTGGGCTGGGATTGCCAGAACAGCTGGGGCTGCCCTGGAGCCCTGGCAGTGCCCCAGGCCAGGATGGACACTGGCACAGGGGGAGGGGGCCCTGCCAGGGCTGGGCTGGGGTGGGATTTAAGATCCCTCCCAGCCCAAGCTGTCCTGGGACTCTGTGAGGATGGATAAAGTGTGGGAGAGCAGGGGGACACACAGACATTTCACAACACTTCCACATGATTCAAGCTTCCCATAAACAGAAATATTGCCAACAGCTGGAAAAATCAACACAACAGCCTGAACCCATCAAGGAGGAACCTTCTGATTTCTTGTGCAATAGCAGGAAAAGAACCCCAAGCCTTCTCTGTCTGGGGTTTTGGAGTCCTTATTAAATGTTATATTAAAAAATTCCAAAACAAACCAAAGAGCCAAACCCCAGCAGAAATCCTGGGCTGTGTGTCATGGGGCTCAGGGGCAGCCTGTCCTTGGGATCCAAGGGGAAGCTGCCCTGGACAGGCACAGGACACCTGCCCCTCCTTCCCAATCCACCCCTTCCACAGCAAAGGAACAATCTCCTCCTCGCTCACATTTAAGCTTCAAGCACAAGAAGAATGTACAAAGGTTGAAAGACCTTCTGAGGAGAGGAAAGGGAGGTCTAGGAGGTCTCAAAAGTTCCAATCAAATGGCACTTTCTCAGCTCTGGCTTCTGTCCTTGGTTTTAGCCCATTCCTGTCCTCTCAGGGGAATGTGGGCAGAGTTGAGGCACAATTCCACACCAGGGACAGAGAGCTGGGGACAGCACAGGCTCCCTGCACCTGTGTCCTGGATTGTCAGATACACTTTGAACTCAGGAGGAGCCCAAGTTTGGGCCTAAAACAAATGGTAGATGTAGATAGAGATATAAATAGAGATATAGATAAGTAATGTGAGTCTCTCATCCCTGAAGGGAGAAAAAGTAACAATGATCGATATCTCCTTGTGCTGTCCCTGAGGACAAACTGCTCCAGTGTTCTGGATCAGCTCCAGTGAAACCTGGGAGGAATGGACTCTTCCCCAGCCTCAGGAATACCAGGAGCTCCTCCAGCTCAGGACTAAAATTCCCTTGCACTCTCCTGCCTGTCGGGAAAATTGCTGCAGCACCAGATCTCCATGGCATTCCAGCAGCCAGTGACTGATCTTGCCCGAGTTACATCATCTCCATCTGCAGGGACTCAAATAAAACATTTTATCTAGTTTCCCCTCCAGGAAAAAAGAACCAAACAACAACACCCCACCCTCAAAACCAAAAAAAACCCCAAAAACCCCAGACCCAGGAGAGAGAGGAGCCCAAGGCCCAGGGCAGCCCTGAGGCAGCACAGCTCAGTCTGCACACCCAGCTGCCTCCTCCCCTCCCAGCCCTGCCGAGGGTGACAGGAGAGCGATGGCCCAAGTGACAGATTGCCCTGATGGCCCAAGTGACAGATTGCCCTGATGGCACAGGCTCATGTAATAAAGTGAAGAAAAGAGAAATCTCTCTCTATCCATTTTTAAAAGTGTTTCTCCTCCCTCTCCATAAACTGTGTGAGACAAATTGAAGCTAAAGCATCTTCTCCCTCGTGGCTGCTGCTGCCATGTCCCTGTCAGTGTCACAGCCACTGTCACTGCAGCCCCGTGGGAGGAGGGTGGATCTGTCACCACCCTGTGCTGGGACCCCCTACAGCCCCCAGAGTGCTCAGCTGGTGAAAACTCAGCTCCTCCAGCAGCAGCAGTGCTCGTTTGGTGGGGCTGGGCAGCCCCCGAGGTTTTCCTGCACTCCAGACACTCCTTGATGGATTCCCAACTCTGGCAGCAGAGATTTTCCACTCTGGACCCTCTAAAGATGCAGCAGCCCCAAAGCTGGACCTGGAATGTACAGCTACCATGAAAAAAGAGGTGAACTGGGTGGCCAGAGAACCTCCTGCTCTGTGCCACTGCTGCAGGTGGCTGTGGGTGTTCTTCATGACACCAAAGGAACATGTTCCACTCTGTGGCACAGGGGAGGCTGTGCAGGGATGTGGCACAGGGGGACACTGCAGGGATGTGGCACAGGGGGGGCTGTGCAGGGATGTGGCACAGGGGGACACTGCAGGGATGTGGCACGGGGGGACACTGCAGGGATGTGGCACATGGGGGGCTGTGCAGGGATGTGGCACAGGGGGACACTGCAGGGATGTGGCACGGGGGGACACTGCAGGGATGTGGCACGGGGACTGTGCAGGGAATGTCTCACCTGTCCAGCTGCAGTTCATTGGGATAGGAGCTGATTTTCTTCATTTTCCATCACTGCTCCCTTTCAGCAGCTCCCAGTAAAACGTGAATGTGGTTTATGGCACAAATCACCTGTTGTGAATAAATCAAATGGCCACTGCTTCCAGTCCTCTCATCAGAGAAGTAAAACCTCCAGGTGCAACCTGTGTGTCAGAACTTGTGTCCCAGTGACCAGTGCCACCAACATTCCAACCCTACCATATTCCCCGCTGATGGTGCCTTGTGTTGGGAAGGAAACTCCCAGCACTCAATTGCTTGGTTTCCTCGGGAAGCAGAGCAGCACGGACAGGGTTCTGCCACTGAGGGAGGAGAGGGAAGCTGCAGGGCTGAGCACAACCAGCCCCAGATGAGATTGAAGCAATTGCTCCCCTTCCAGCTGTCACCCGGCCAAGCCAATTGCCTCTGGAGAACCTGGGACTCCACACGGTGTAATTTGAAGGAAAATAATACTGTGACCTGCTCCAGACAGCAAAGCTGAAGGGCTCTGAGGCCACCAGATAAATGTGAGGCAGAGCTATGGATATAATCATTTAGGAGCCGAAAGCGAGAGTAATGAATGAATGCTGCATTTCAATTATCCTGAGATAATTCGAATTACTTTAAATAGATAGCTGACCTACTAAAAACTGCCTGGGCTCTCATCCTGCGTTTGCTGCCCAATTCAGCTAATGACTGATCCCATTCCTCCCTTTTCAAGGAGCAGCAGGGCTGTTAATGGCAGGGCTGGGTTCCCGTGGAGCTGGACCCACAGTCACTGTTCCCCCTTCCCCACGCTCAGTCCTGTGCTCTCAGCTCTGGCATTTCCAGCTTGGGAAGTTCAGGCTGGGCTGGTGGCATTCCTGAGGAGGAGCAGTTTGTCTGCAGCACAGGCTGAAGGCACTGCTGGATTTGTTGCTCCAGGACCAGCTTGGACACCCCTTTGCCATCACGGTGCTGGTGCCTCACCTCAGCTGAGCTGAATCCTTCCACAGCAGCTGCTAAATCCCTAATTACAGCCTCTGAGCTCCTCTCCAGCCTGGCCTCAGTCCTCAGAGCATTTCAATGATTCAATTCCCAGGAAGGTTCTCCAGCTGTCACACCAGGGCTGTTTGGGTGGCCACAAAACCAGAGCAAAGCCCAAACATCCTGAGATCCTCCCCACACCACCAAACCTGCTATTTCTCCTATCCGGGGGGGTTCTTAAACTCCTGCTTTCCCCTGGACGTCGCCAGGGGGCTCAAATACTGAGTTCTGAGAGGAAACTGCCCAAACACTGAGGGCAAACCTCTTCTGGGAGTGTCACCATAGGGATCCCCCTTTTCCAGCACCATCCTTGTGCCCTAGGAAGAGTTGCTGGTGTTGGAACCTGCACTTGGGAATGTTCCAGCTGCTCTCCGTGCATTTCCTGCACACAGGGAGCCACACCTGTGCTGGAGCTGCAGCATCACCACGGGACATTCCGGGATGAGATGGGATTCACCTGGAGATGACTCCTCCAGCTCCATCTCCTCCTCTGCTAAATGTCCCAACGATCTGCCCCAGGGGATGGATTCCAGCAGTTTTCGGGGCCAGGGAGATGTGTGGAGCCAGGATGAGCCTTTGCTGACTTTATTCAGCACTGCTAATTGCTGGGCAAATGAGTGGGGAAAGATCCTCAATATTCATCTTCACCTGTGAGCAACTGGCTCCTGAAGGGGCAGGGGACAGCAAGGTGGGGAGAGATGGAGAGCCGGGTTTCAGGGGGTACTGAGGCTGGCATGCTGTTCCAGCCTGTTGTCACTGCTGGAAGGGTGGCACTAAAGCTCACAGCCAGCCAGAGCTGGGCTTGGACCAAACCTACAGAACGAGCAGAAAAAAACCTACAGAAAAGGCTTCTCAGAGTGAAATAAATTCCCTCATAAACACCAAAACCTCCCAAATCTTGCTGCTTACATGAAGATGCAGATGAATAGAACGCACTGCTGCAGATCCCAGAGCCTGTGTGGCAGCTGAGGCACGGGACAGGCTCTGCCCCAGCCCTGGGCTCTGCTGGGGGACACTGCCCACGTGTCAGGGGAACAGGCTGAGCCAGGGAACGGCTGCACCTTGGGACTGGGCTCTGTCTGTGCCACACAGCCCAAACCAGCCCCCAGGGCTTGGACTGGGTTTTATCCAGCCCAGCCTGACGAGGTTCCTTGGAACCACAGAGCAGACTCGAGTTACTGCAGTAAAAACCAGCACGGGAGGGGAACCTCACGGAGGAAAATCACATCCAAAGAAACATTGCAGCAGATCTTTCATGAGTTACAGCATAGGTGTGAAGATTTTGGGTTAATGTTGGAACAAAACTCAGCGTTGCCATTCCCAGTAAAACAAGGAAGGCTCTTCCATGGATACACGTGACAGGGAGGGATCATTGTACCACATTTTCTCCAGAAATTAAGTGGAATAATGAAAAGCTATCAAACTCCATTTTTGCAGCACAGCAGGTCTGAGTGGGGCATTTGTGGCAGGGCTTGGTTTCACCCTGGCCACTGAAGGTGCCCATTGCTCCTGCAGAACAGCTCCTGGGCTCAAGCACCCAGTCAGCACCAGATCCAAAGCACAAAAGCAGTTTGACATCGAAAGGGTTAATTAACTCACCCGAATTACACTGCAAATTGCTCTAAAATTGCAGTAATCATTTAAGAACCAAACCAGCAGTTGCTGCTCTGGGTTTGGAAGCATCTGGTTCCTTTGGGAGATGATGCACGGCCCCGTTTGCTGCTGATCATCAGAGGGGATGAGCAGAGGGGCCCACCAGGCTCCTCCTGGTTCTTATTAATGGCAAAGCCTGGTGTTAATTGACTAAGAAAAAGTGGAATGAAACTAGTCCAAGAGAGAATGATTCTCAATGCCTCCACTGGGATACTTTCAGTTTGGCCACAGCCATTGAGTTACACAGAATTTTATTTACCAGCCCATCCCAGGAACCATTAAATCCACTGACTCCTCCTAAACCCAGCTGAAAACATTCCTGGTTTTTCACCTGGGCTCTGCAGCATCCATCCTGCTACAACTCCAGGCTGTTCAATGGAAATTTTCTTTTTTTTCCATGCCTGAGAAGCTGTGATGCTGAATGATTTTTGCCGTTTTCCTTTTCTATTTTCTCTACACTTGTATTTGTAGCACTGTAGCTGTGGCTGTATCCCTGGCCAGTTTTCCCAGGACTTTTCCCTACCTTTTCCCTAGGCAGAAAGACAGAACACATTCCAAAGCCCTCTGTCCTACCTTGGTTCTTTCTGGGAACCAAGGCCCATAAACAGCACTTCAGGACACATTTTCAGAAACAAAGTTTAGTTCCTTTCTGAGGGGAAAGGACTTAGAAGGGGTGAAATTATCTCACCTCATGCCTCCAGTTGGTGATTTTTGTCAATTATGTTTATTTGCTAAACTTATAAAACCGTGTCCCCCCTGTTGGGGTGGGCATTTTGTGCACATTTCCCATGTCTGCCCCTGAAGGCCTCCAGTGAAGAGCAGCCTTTATATTGCCTCCTACACCAATATTTCCTCGAAAGCGTGTTGTTTCATTTCTGGGCTCTTTAGGGCATCACCAGCAGTTCCTGGACTCTCCCTGCACCCCTGCTCCCAGATTAAGACCCAGCTGTTTCTGACTCTGTGGCTCAGAGATGGAACCAGCACAGGAGAAGCAGCAGGTGAAGGGACACAGCAGAGGCTGGACTGGAGAAAGATTTTAGTTCTGTTCTTTGGGTTCTCTTCTCTTTGCTCTCCTGGGCCAGCCAGAGCAAGGCTGCACATCCATCTCCCCCCAGATGCTCCCTCTCCAGGGCACAGCTGACCAGGGATAAAGTCTGTCAGCTCCTCAGTAATTAAACCCGGGTTTGTGCCCACGGGTGAGCCCGGGGGAGGAACAGCAGTGGCACAGGGGCTCCGAGGGCTGGGCTGGCACCAGGTCTGGGAGCTGCAGCACAGCCCAGGGCAGGTGTGTGCCCAGCAACCCCAGCTGGGAGCGTTTGTGTCGCTTCTCCTGGGTTTGAGTGACCTTTGCAAAGGGAACTGCTCGTTTCAGGTTACTCCAGAGCAGCTAAATGGAAGCAACCACGAGTCTTTCACAGCTCACTGCCCACAGAAACGGGTCCTGCTGGAGCTGTCAGCAGACACATCCTCCTCCCCGGCCCATTAAAGAGGATATTTAACAGCTTTTCTTACATTTCAGACAGAGCTGTCTCAGAGCTGGTGGTTTCTTTGTTTCCAGATTGCAGCAGTCATGTACTTGCCATAAGTAAATTCACTTTCTGGGTTTTGATTCGGGATATTTAAGTGCAGGACTGGCAGTAAACAGCACGATGCTCTCAGGGGTGGACCATGCTCATATTCCGGGGAAAAATAACTTTTCCTGGGAACCTGGAGCCCTGTCCTGGATCTCCTCCTGCAGTGTGAGGGGTGAAGAGCCCCCTCTCCAGGTGACCCCACTGGATCAGTAATTCCTCCTTGGGATGGACAGGGACATCCACACCTCCCAGAAGGATTTTTCAAGCTGTCACCCAGCTCAGCCAGTGACATCATCTGATAAACCTTCCCTTTGCACCAGGAAAGTCAGGAAAATCCATGATTTTATACTGAAAAAATCACATCATCTTTGTGTGTTTTTATAGAAGAGATTTTAGGCATAAACTGGTTTTGCTCTCAGGCTTTTCACAGGGTTTTTTTTTTGAGGCCCACAAGCCAGAAGCCAGTTGAATGATCTCATTTTCAGGCCTCAGCTGAACTTGAGATGTAGGAAAAGGTCTCATCATCCCCACAACTCAGAATTGCAAAGTTACTGATCCCCCATTCTCCAAAATCTCCACATGTGGAGGAATTCACAGGGATAAAGAACAGCCTTCCCCTGCAGCCAGGAAATCACTGCTCTATTCCAAGCTGGCAAAAGGCAAAGTAAAGACAAATCACTGCTCATTTAACCCTCATATCCATAAAAAGTGGTGAAGAGAGAAGAGGCTTTCAACCTTAGAAATGAGATTTAAGAGGTGAGTTTTACCCTCTCGCAGCTCTGTGAAATATTCCCAGCAAAATCAGCAAACCTTGCAGAAGCAGCTTTTGCACCTCTCACTGGATTTTGTACTAAAAGCACAGACAGGTTCCCCAGGTTCCCTTCACTGAAGGAGGATCCTTCCCAAGGCAGCTCCTCCAGCCCTGCTGGAATTCCCTCCTGATCCCAGACCCCTGAGCTGAGCCCTCGATCTCCCCTGGGCCTTCTGCTCTGGCTTTGAGCTGAACACAGAACCATGGAATGGTTTGGATGCAAAAGGACTGAAATCCCACCCAGTGCCACCCCAGGGACCCCTCCCCCTGTGCCAGTGTCCAGCCTGGCCTGGGGCACTGCCAGGGCTCCAGGGCAGCCCCAGCTGCTCTGGCAATTCCAGCCCAGCCCCTGCCCACCCTGCCAGGGAACAATTGCTGCCCCAGATCCCAGCCCTGCCCTCCTTCAGCTCCAGGCCATTCCCTGGCTCCACTCCCTCCATGTCCTGTCCCTCTCCAGCACACAGCAAATGCTCCATGGCACAGAACTTCAATTCCTTCCAGGACCTGGACTTTAAACTCCCACAGGATCCAAGTGCTCTGCAAGACAGCCCCAGCTTTTCCTGAAGTCCTACTCCTGCCCCTCAAACCTCCCCCGGGCTGGACACCCCTCTGCCCAGAGAAAAGCAGGAGAACATCCCCACGCTGGCAGCAGCTCTGCCTGAGGAGCTCTCCAGGCACTGCTGCTCCTCTCTTGACTCTTCCTTGGTTGTCTTGGCTTTCCCCGTGATCAGCAGAATGTGTTGAGTCCTCTGACAAGGATCTAATCTCCCTGCTGGCTGCCCTGACTCAAGCACTCCTTTGCAGAACAATGTTTCTTCCCAGAAAAATGGAATTTTATTCCAGCTGCCGTATCAGGCCTCTGATATTAGTGCTGAGCTTCTCAGAAACCTCCTCAGCCAGAACATTCCTGTGCTGGCAGATCCTATCAGGGAAGAGGGAGACTGTGATGCCTCTGTGGCGTGGTTGTGAATAAAGACAGAGATATGGAGAGAAAACACGAGATAGAAGCACAAATAAACAAACCTTGGAGCAATATCCTGCAGTTTTTGTGGAGGAGCCTCCTGACTCCAGAGGGAACAGTCTCGTGGCCCAGCCTACCACACTTTTTTCCCTTTTTTCCCTGGGCCAGTGGTGTATTTTGCAGTCAGCCAGCACTGCCTCTGCTCTGTGAAGAGGGAGCTGCTGGGCAGAGGGATGGGAAGGAGACAGGGGCAGCAATGGCTTGGAAAGCTGAGGGGAGGGAAGGCAGGACAGGAATTCCTGCCTGTTACACAGCATCAGCAGGCTCTGGCATCAATCACTGCCCAGCTCCATGTGCTGACTGGTGATGCTGTATGCCTGCAGCCAGGATTAATGGGAATGAGCAGGGAAAGGCTTGGCCAGGGCACGGCAGGCACAGGAAGGCTCCCGTGAGGAAGCCGAGCAGCGCTGCTCCAGGAGGGCTCGGGGGACTCAGACATCATTTATTAGCTACTTTCCTAATTAATTCTTCTAAAATAACACAGCTGACTGCTGGAAAGAACCGATTTGTCTGTTCCCTTTTGCGGGAACAGCCCCATTTGAAAGCTCCAAGCATTTCCTGAGGGCCGGGAAGGGCTTTGGCTGCCCAGGTTCCCTCTAACCCTGTCCTGGCTCCTGCCCCAGGAGGAGGCGTGATCCGGGCTGAAAAGCTCTCATGTGCACGAGAAAGAGCAAAGGACACATCCCAGGAGCAGATCCCCCACCTGCACCACAGCTCTGGGTGGGAAATGCATTTTCCTCAGCGTGTCTGAGCCTGGAGCTTCAGGGCTGTGAGGGAGCACATCTGCTTGTTTACCCAAAAAAACCCAACCCAAGGACTGATCTCTGATTCACAAACATCAGAGGAAGCTTCAGAGGTCTTTGTTTGCTTAACAGAGCAAAACAAGGAAAAAAATTCCTTCCCTCCCTGCTTTATCCACACTCTGATTTATCAGAGCTCACGGTGACAAGAGGAATTCCCCCAGAGGTACCCACACATCAAACGGATCAGAACCTCGAGTCAAAGACACTTTTCTTGCTTTTAGTCTGTTGTGGGAACCTGGTTCAAACCCTTTTTTCCAGGCTAAATAAATTCCCAGCACTGGAGCCCTAGGGACATGAATACTGTCACTTCCCTGAGTTCCCTGATCCGACAGCCTGGATCTCTGGATCAGTCACAGCCCCAGCCTGCCTGAGGCTTGGGGCAGATCCTGCCCCCAGGATTTAAGGCCCTGCTTAGCTCAGGCAGGAGCTCATATCTCTGCCTCAGATTTAAAGCCTTCCGTGATTTCCTGAAGGTGAATTTCTCACCTTCCCTGTCTAAGGGAAAATACTCCTGGAGAAAAACGGCGGGGATGGGGTGGAGGAGCCTCTTTAAAATCAGACTTTGTCCCCTTATCAGTGCAAAATCTCAGCGAGGCTCTCACTCAGTCACTTGAGGCGGTAATTCTGCCCCAGGGCTGACATCCCTGAAAACCATCAGGGATAAATATCCACTAACAGCAAGAGGGATGGCTGGGGCAAGGCTCTCCATGGGAACCACGGAGCCTGGACGGGAATTCAGATTCCACCACCACGTTATGTCTGGAGGTCAGATCAGTGGAAAGGAAAGAGAAATACTGA
Organism: Sitta europaea; assembly: GCA_013400255.1. Classification (NCBI taxonomy): domain Eukaryota; kingdom Metazoa; phylum Chordata; class Aves; order Passeriformes; family Sittidae; genus Sitta; species Sitta europaea. The sequence goes on along the minus strand of VXBS01006708.1, from coordinate 248,708 downwards.
GGGTTACAGTGCCAAACCAAACCAAGGAAGGGATTCTTCCTGATCACTCTGGAGCCAGCATTCTGCTCCCATTCCGAGTGCTGCTCCATGAAACAAAGCCTCTGGATGCCTCTGCCTTCNGATGGATGGATGGATGGGAGAAGGGAAACACCATCTCACAACTCTCTTTGGAAAGGGATCCACCCTGTGCTAAATAAAATCTGCCTCACCTCGAAGCAGAATTAGAGAAGAATGAACACAGTCTCTATGGACAGAGGGGGATGTCCAGCTGGAACAGATTCCCAAGGAATTCCATGGCTCCAGTTCAGCCCAATCCCCCTGAGGGAACCCTCCATCCCATGCACCCAGTGAGCAAAACCCCTTCAGAATTTCTCCCTGCCCCACCCCACCAGCTGCCACCACTGTCCCCAGGGGTCACACTGCTCTGGGAATTCAGCCCTGCAAGTGCAGCCCCCAATCCTGCCAGGGGCATCCCAGCCCTCCCCAACCCGCCCCTCCCCTGTGGCATCACCCGAGCGTGGCTGACAGAGAGCAATTTCCTCTCCAAGGAAAATTGCCTGCTCCTCCCCTGGATGAACCAGCGAATTTTGCCGAGGCTGAGGCCGCACAGTTCAGGATTTTCCATCCCGGGCTAGGACAGAACTGTTTGCTCTGTGGTGGAGAAGCAGAGCGTGGCAGGCGAGGCTCTGATCACACAATGCCCCTTTCCTGCAGAGGTTAGACTTGGTTTTAATCAGTGTTTGCCCTCTTTTCTCTCCTTGTTTCAGTCTGAGTTGCTCAAGGCAAAAGCTGAAGACAATTTGCTGCCTGTGCAGAGCTCCTGGTGTTGGAGCTGCACCCCCAGGGGAAGGTCCTGGCAGGGGAGGGGAGGTGGCAAAGAGATCACCAGCACCAACCCCTCAAAGTGGGCCAGAGACTGCACTGAGAGCTGGGCTCACTCTGGGGGTGGAGGGCCCGGGGCCAGCTCTGCACAAAGATTTGGGGGCATCCAGACAAAATCTGTGACTGCACCAGAGCTCTTCCCTGAGAAGTGGGAAAGTGGGGAGCAGGGGCAGGGACTCACCCAGCACACACCAACCCAGGGCTGCTGCGAACCACAGGAGTGTCTGCAGCCTGAGAACCTGGTCATTTAAAATCTCTCAGCCCGTGGAAGTTTCCTCTCCCATTCTCCCAGCACATCCCTGTTTTATTTTCAGGAGGTTTGGAGCCAGCAGACACCGGAGCAGCAAAGTCGGAGGAACGGAGCCAGGCTGCCCCCGTGATGGATTTGGCCTCGAACACGGATCAGGTGCTCCAGCAGAACATCGAGGGGTCTGGAGGAGGAGGAAGAAGCAGCTCCTCAGCTGAATTCCCAATTTCCAGCTTTATTCGCAGCCTTCCCCAGCTTTTCCCTTCCTTGCAAATCCCGCACAGCTCCTGCCCCAGCAGCCACCTCAGGTCCCCGTGGCTCGGGGGGTGCCTGCTGTCAGCCCGGGCTGGAAGGAGCCGCGGGAGCGCGGCCCCCGGGACCCGGGCTTGCGAGATGCTGCAGTGCCATCTTCAGACGGGAGGGATGTGCCGGGCACAAACGGCAGGGGCGAAAAAAACCCACCCCAAAGCCCACCCAGATCCAGGGACCCGGAAAACATTCCCAGGCGAGTGGCTGGAATTGGACAGCCCAGCCCAAGGATGCAGCACGGACGAGCGCTGCTCCATCGCCGCGCAGCCCTGGGGGGGTCCAGCCCTTCCCTCCCTGCTGCAGCCCGCAGACGAAGGGATCAGCTGCATTGACAGCCAAAGGGCTTTATGGAAAGCAGATCCAGCCTCTCCCTCTGCTCTGTAGCTGCATTTGCCGAGGTGGAAATCACAATGTGTTTGAGCAGCTCCCGCTCCTGGCAAGCCGGATAACATTGTTTTATCCTGATGGCGCCTTCTCCAGGAAAAGATAAAGCAGGACAGGGAGCTCTGTCCTTCCCTGCTCCTAGATCCTGCAGGCTCTGCTCACAGAGCTCCATTTTCCATGGAACAGCCTCTCCTGATCCCGTTTCCTGGAGGGAATAAATGATGGTAGTAAACCACGAGGGCTGGGCTTATGGGGAGCCCGTTTAATTCTGTGCCACATTAACAAAAGCCACCAACAAGCCCGTGGGCAAACAGAGCCTGCAGCCCCTCCAAGCATCAGCAGCCAGGGCTTGGTGCCCAGAGAGCTTCAGGCAGGGCCCCTCTGAAAAGCAGCACCCTTAAGAAACCTTTTTTTCAGTAGCACTTGTTATTTGGGCCATTTTTTAGCAAATTTAGTCATTTTGGCCTCCTCCACACATCACTGCTGCTGCAAGTGTCCCTGGAGCCCAGGGAACAGCAGCAAAGCTTTAGAGGAGAAAAAGCAAATGTTCCGTGGGAATTCAGTGGTATGAAATCACTCCATGGTCTTTTTACAGCAGCATGGAGGGACAGGGATGGCTTCAAACTGACAGAGAGCAGGGTTAGGTTGAACATTGCAGAGAAATCCTTCCCTGGGAGGGTGGGCAGCCCTGGCACAGGTGCCAGAGCAGCTGTGGCTGCCCCTGGATCCCTGGCAGTGCCCAGGGCCAGGCTGGACACTGGGGCTGGGAGCAGCCTGAGGCAGTGGAAGGGGGTGAAATCAAACCATTCTCTGACATTAACATTCATCCCATGTCTTCCCCCAAGCCTCTTCTCCCTCACAGCCTCCAAGCAAACCCAGGTGCTACAAAACTTCTGGAGAAGGTGGGTTTGCTGAGCTGAGGAAGGGATTCCTGCACTGGAGATGAAGGCTGAGCCAGTTTTCAGGAGCAGGGTCACAAAAGCCTCTCCTAGGAAGGCACCCACCCCCACCTTGGCTGGGGAATTACAGAGGTTGATTTTCAGTGTGAGCTGGTGATTGGAGAGGGAGCAGCGTGGCTGCAGGGAGCTCTGCAGGGCTCTCCAGAGCTCTCTGGGCACCAGCCCTGCAGCCCAGCCTGTCCCCAAAGGTGGCAGGAGGGTGGCAGGAGGGTGACAGGAGGGTGACAGGATCCTGCCAGCCCTGCACAGGGCACTGCTCAGAGCTGGTGACAGAGCTGAACCCCTGAGCACCAGGGTCCTGCTGAATTGGGAGAGCTGCTGTGGATGCCAGGAGAGAAGCTGTCAGCACCCAGCTCTGCCTCAGCTCAGACCTGCAGAGACAGCCTCAGCAACTGGAGAGCTCGGGGAACACTCCTGCATCAGCCACAGCCAGTGCCTGCCTCAGACGTGACCCTGCTCCCACTGCCCAGGAAAACTCCAGGATATCCAGGCAGGCCCGAGGCCAATTTGCTGAATTCCCAGCGTGGCAGGGAAGGGATTACACAGCAAAAACTGGATCTGAGGGTTACACAGCTCTCAAAGCCCTTCACTCCCTGTCCCCTGGGCCAGCTCAAAGCCTTGCTCCTTAAGAAGCTCCTTGGCAATTAGCTCGTTTTAATTAACACCACCTCCACCCAGTGGAACCAATGCCTTGAAAACGGTTGGGAGAGAGGAAAGATGAAGAAAGGAGGAGAGCCAGGCTGCAGTTCTGTGCACACCCACACGGAGGGGGGTGTTGGGAGCCCCGAGGGAGCCTTGTCCCCCGGCTGGGGACAGGGGAAGGAGCCCGAGCTGTCCCCACCCGTGGAGGGGGTGCAGATGGAAAGGGCCATTTCTCAACCCCCTCCAGCTGCCCTCACACCTCACCTGTGCCCCACCACACCTGAAAACCACTGCAGACACACAGAGCTCCCTCCCTGCTCTGTCACAAAACTGCCCCAGCTCTGGGAAAGGCAGAAGCAATGCCTGGTGGCAGCCTGAACAGCCAGCCCTCCTTCCTGCCTCCATGGCAACTTTCAACAGCCTTAATTGCTTCTTATTTTAACACTTGAGGAATGAAACCTCTGTGATCTTCTACCACTTGATTATTAACAGTCCTCAGAACAAAACCCAAACGTAGCCAAGCACTATTTTATGTGTGTTTATATTTGCAGCTCAACATTTCTGTGTAATCCATGGCTGTGGATCTTTGCAGCTCCTCCAGCCACTCTCCAAAGGTTGTCAGAAATCCTGAACATGTGTTTGCTCAGGGCTCTGCCCTCCTGGGACTCTCTCCTCCCTGGTCAAAGTGGAATAAAACATCTCTGGAGCTGCCCAGTGCCAGCTCTGAGATTCCTCTCTCCTGACCCGGCCTTTCCCCTGGAAATCCAGAATTGCTCCAAGCCCCACACACATCTCACGGACAGGGAGCAGCACAGAACGTGTCCCCAGCTTCATCCTCCCCTCCTGGTGTGGTCACCCAACCCTTCCCTTCCCTTCCCTGGCCTGGAAGGGCCAAACTGGGCTGGTCTGCCCCAAACTGGCGACACTGGGGAAAACTGGTTGTGTCCTGTGTCCCACCTGGAGGAGACAGCAGGGAGCTACGGGGGCTGAGTCCCACCCAGGGCTTCATCCCACTCCTGATGGGGGCTGGAAAACCCTCTGGGCTGGAGAAGCAGCAGCACAGCTCAGCTCAACAGCCCACGGAGCCACCCTGGGGGTGACACTGGTACAGGGTGACCTGAAAGGTCCACGGAGCCACCCAGGGGCTGGAACTGGTCCGAGGGAACCTGAAGGTCGAATTCCTTCCCATAGCCCCTCTCTGCCAGGACTCCCGGGCTGGAGCAGCCCTGCCTCTCCTTCCACAGCCAGCACCTCCCTCTGGAGCCTTGGCAAGGCTGCTGCCTCCCCCTGGGAGTGCAGAGCAGTGAAGGCAGCCACCTCCCACTGCACAGCTCTCATCTGCATGGGGAACCATAAAAATACACAACATTTTACAATCTGCTCCCTGTTCATTAGGCCTGCTGAATACAGTAAAGCTGCCACTGGACCAGCCCCTCCTGGAGCTCTCAGCTCAGGCTGGAAAATGGAATTATATTGCAGTGAGGCTTGTAAACAGTGCCAGGCTTGTTTATTATAAACCCTGCTCCAAAATCCAATCATATTAATTTCATGTGGGACTTGAGCTGCTGCTGCTCATCTGAGGTAATGGGATGGACACAGCTCCTCCCTGCTCCTGCAGGACAGACACATTTTGGGCAGGTGTCTGACCCCTTTGAGGGCTGGGAGGGAACTTGGAACACCCAGAGCTCCCCATTCCTCAGGAGAAATCACATTTCCAACATCCTGGGCCTGTCCTGAGCCCCAGGGATTCCTTCCCCTCCCCAGGAGCCTCTGCAGGTCCCTCTTCTCCAGGGAGGATGCTCTGGACACAGCAGGGTACCCCAGCTGGGAATGCTGATCCCTGGGCTCCTCTCCAGGCTTTTCCTGCTGGGTTTGGGGGACACACTTTGCTCTGATTCCAGCCCAGCATTTCTGCATCCCCAGAACTCCCAGCCCTGCCCTTCCCTCTGAGCTCAGCCCCAGTGTCGGGTCACCATCAGCAAAGCCAAGGTGGGCACTGAGTACAGAAGTGGATTTAAAGTTCTTAAGCACAAGACCTTTACTTTTTTTAAAAGTTGACGGGGGGTGGGGGGAAAGGAAGATAAAGTGAATTTATCCAGAAATTGGTCAATCCCTTGATCCCAGGAGGTCAGAGCCATCCCACCTGGACAATCAGCTAGATTTCACTCTCTCCTTGGTGGGCTGCTGCTTCCAAGAAAATCTCAATTGGAGACACAAAGAGCCAGGTCAGGGAAGTCACAGCTCTTAATTGTGGGAAATTAAGTGGGACAGGGTGGATTCAAGGCAGTCCTGGCTGGGAGCACTTGGGGAGTTTTCCAAAGCCATAGTGGGCACTGGGTTGTGCCTGTCCAAAAGGGGCTGAGGGATGGCTGCTCCACAAAACAGAAAATCCTTCTCTCCCTCCCAGGGGCCAAACCTGCTCCAGCTTTCCTGTGTCAGTCTCAGGAAGCAGAATTTCAAGGGCCTCGTTCTGCAGCATCTTGTCACTGTGTGACAGATTCCCAAAGGGCAGCATTCCCAGAGTTTCTGACATAATTCCTGTACCTTGGCTGCCTCTGAGACCCTGGTGATGCCAGATCTGATTTGGGAGATGGAAGAGCTCCCACAGGGAACCTTGCAGCAGGTGGATTTCTCCCTCCACCTTCCTGAATTATCCTTCCAAAGCAGAAGCTCCTTCCCGTTCCAAACTCCAGGAGGTTTTTGTGTCTCTGGGTGCTGGAGAGAACATGGAAACTCTCCTCTCTGGCAGCCTCAGCTGCAGAGCTGAGGGGCTGACAGCTCTGCTCTGAGGAATCCAGGGATCCACATGCAGCTTCCACAGTCGGGCAGCAGCCACAGATCCTGCTGGAAGCATCACCTGGAGGGAGCTGCACATCCCAGAAGAGCAGAATTCACATTTCATGGCTCTGCCCTGGCTCGGGAAGGGCCCCACCACCAGCAGGACACGAAGCCACGACATCCCCAGGACCAAAGGAACCAGATTTGTGTCCATTTTCAAGCAAAATTACAGCCAAGTGGAGAGAGAAGGAGAAGGACAGTTTGGTGGAGCAGATGGGAAACCTCCCCTAAGGATGAATCCATCAGAACTGGAGGCACTGGGTGCTGGGAGGCTCGGACTGGGGAGCCAACGCTGCCCCTTCCAAAGCTCAAATCCCCCAAAACTGCTGGAGAATCAATCCTAGGTCAGGGAAGAAGCTCCTTTCCCAGAACTTTGCTCCATTCCCTGGCTGGGTGCTCAAAGGGAAGAGCAGCTCCAGGCCAGGAGACTCCCCAGGGAGGCAGCACCAAGCCCTGGGGAAGGAGCAGCTGCTCAGGGGGGCAAAGAGGAGTGGAGCCTTTCAGGACAGGGAGAGGTTTTCCACCAGGCAAATTTTGGGCTTCCTTCCCTTCACAGAAAACCTTTGTCCTCAGATGAGGTTTCCTGACAAGGACAGCGCTGCATAAACCCCTGTGGTAAATAACCAACCCCTCCTGAAAGGGGAGGGGAGGATCAGCTGGGTCTGACAGAGTCACCTGTGAGAGTGGAGGAGCAGGAAAAGCTCTGGAGCAGGCCTGGGATCATTCCAGGCTGCCAGGTCAGAGCAGACAGGAGAAACTCTGCAGCCTGGGGATCTTCAGCAGCAAACCAGGAAAAGTATCCCTTGCTGGGCTCTGCATTTATATCTTTATTTTTCCCTGCCCCAGATAGCAGCTCAGGTGCAGCTCCTTGAGCTCCCATCCCTGGGAATTGCTGCCATCCATGACTTCCTTGGATCTCCTCCCTTCCAGGGAGTTATTTTCCTCCAGCATGGAGCAAACACAGTTGAGGAGGGCAGAACCCACGGAGCATTAGCAGGTTCTGTGGGAAAGGTGTTTCCACACCTGCTCTTCAACCAATCACTGGGATCAGGAGCAGCTTTTCCTTCTGCCCACACAGCCTCACATTCTCCAAGGTGCTGAATGGAGATATTGTAAACTCAAACCGGTTGGAGATGTTTCACAGCCGGAATTCCAGCTGCAGGTGGAATTTTATTGGGAAATGGAGATGGCAGCCTCTGTGCTGCTGGTTTGGGAGCAAGGTGGGAGCTGTAATACAGAAATCTGGGCTCCCTGTGGACCCCTGGAGTGCCTGAGGCCAGGCTGGATGGGGCTTGGAGCTCCCTGGAACAGTGGAAGCTGCCCCTGACCATGGCTGGGGGGCATGAGGTGAGATTTAAATCCCCTTCCCACCCAAACCATTCCATGACTCCATGAAGAGTCTCCCTCAGTCAGCTGCAGTTATCACCAGCCAGTGTGGGCTGATCCTGACTTTTTGGTGCAATGGAATTAATTCAGCAGGATCCAGCCACATGGATCAGATGGGAAGTTTTAGGGAAAACAGAAGCCTGTGAAAGGATTATGAAGAGTTTTTGGGGGTTTTTTAAAATACTTTCTCAGCCCCTTCAGAACGTGAAAATAGGAATTGCATCTTTGAGGCAGCTCAAAAGCCCCGTTTGGGGTTGTGTCTCTGTTCACAAACCCTGGATTTGCTTCTTGCAATCAAGAAATGAGCTTAGAACCAAACACTTCAAAAAACCGTGCTCTCCTGCTTTTAGGGATTTCCAGCACTTTCATATGGATATGGCTTCACACAGAGCTTTCCTCTGCATTGGCCACAAACATTAACACTTCATTTGGCTTTAATGAGCAACTTGAAACTCCAAAAATCAAGTAAAGGCCCTAAAGCGATTGAAAACAAAACTTGACAGCAGCACAAAACCAACCAGGCTTTCTCCAGCCTCTCGCACCCAACCTGTGGAAAATCTTTTCCTGCATCAGCATCCCAGATGAGGGAAGCAGCCACAATGATGGGCAGCCAGGCTTTTAAGCACCTTAAAAATTTAAATGAGTTCCAGGTGTAAATTCAAAGTGGTTCCTGCAAGTGCATTAAGGCCCCTCACGGGCACTTTCCACTCAGAATGAGAACAGCACTGATTGGATTTTGTTTATCTGCTGCTGAGTGTGGAGATCCAGGGAATTGGAGCCCTCTGCTGAGAGCCTCCACGGGGATTTGATGCATTCCAAGGTGATCCCAGAGCCGGGGTCAGGCCCTGGTCATGGACTTGCCTTGAGCCACAGCCTTGGGTGCCAAAGCCTGGAGGATCTGTAGCTGAGAGCAGCACGCAAAGAAACCCCTGTGAGAGCCTGGGAGCTGCTCCCTCACCCAGCCTGGCCCTTGGAGCAGGCTCTGAGCCACAGCCAGCAGCAAATTCCACGTGTGCTCACCCAAACCCCTCGTTCCTGGGCACTTCTGTGCTGCTCCCTGTCCTCCCAGCTGCCAAAACTTCCTCCAAACAGAGGGAAACCATGAAAAGTCACCCAGTGCCACGGGCAGGGACACCTTCCACCAGTCCAGGCTGTTCCAAGCCCTGCCCAGCGTGGCCTTGGGCACTGCCAGGGATGGAGCAGTCACACAACCTTCCCATGGCCCACTCCCTGTCCTGCTGCTCCAGCACGACATCCCCTAAATCAGCAATTCACAGTGAAACTGCAGAATTCCCTGGGAGGAATAAACAGAGCAGGGCAGCTGGGGCTGCTCCATCCCTGGCAGTGCCCAAGGCCAGGCTGGACAGCTTGGAGCAGCCTGGGACAGTGGAGGGCATCCCTCCATGGGCTGGGATGGTCCTTAATGCCCCCTCCAAACCATTCCTTGGATTTTAGGAGGGAAAACCCAACCCCTGTGGGGCAGGAGCTGCCTGGGAGCTGCATTTGGGCAGCAAAAGGGGTTCAGGACAGGCCCAGCAGCTGCTGAGATGAGCAGCCCAGTTCAGGAAAAGCTTCACTCTCCACTCCTTCCTAAGTTATTTTTGTTTTTAATTCCACTTGCTACAGCAAAGCACTGCAAAGCTGTATTTAAATTAAAACAATCCTCCAACCTGCAGAGAAAACACACAGAACCATCCATTTCCACGAGCAAACGGGGCAGGAAATCCAAGCAAGATTTATACAGTTATTCCTCTGTAATTATCCAGAAGAGAGAGAAGGCCCAGGGGTCAGCAGTATCTCATTCATTATCACACCCCAGCAGCTTCTTAGGCTTTAATTTTGGTTTATTTTTTTGCAATCCCCTGCCTATGTCCAGATTAAGGATGATGTGCTGGGAAAATAAAGCTCTCTGTTGATAATGGGGTGAAATAAAGCTTGCCCCACACCCAGGGCCCAGGTGTGGCTGTTGCCTGCTGCAGGGGGACCAGGCCATCATCTGATGTAAGGAAATAAAGAGTAAAATGAAAAGTAATTCAAAGGGAAGAGGGAAAATAAGGAGCCCTTTGAGAGCTGATGTGTCCATTTGCCTTTTGCTGTAACAGCTCCGTCCATTCTTTGTTTCAGCCCCTCAAAAGCTGTTGGTGCTGCTTTGGTCTGTGGCAGGAGAAGAGCCCTGGTGGCACTTCAGCAGGGCAGCACTCTCCCACCCACAGCAAGACCCCAGAAATGAAACAAGCTGGGGGAGAAGACCTCCAAACCTGCCCCAGCTGGGCTCCCCAGGCCCCCCAGCCCCAGGCTGCTCAGGCTGCCCCAGCTCCAGCACCATCCCCATGGTGGGACCTGCAGCTGCCCAGGCTGGGACCCTTCTCCCCCCCTGCTCTGGGATTTTTGAGGGAGGGATTTCACCCCAGACCCGGCTGGGAAGCTCCCGAGGGGCTCACTCCAGGCTGAGGGGGGGCTCAATCCATGGGAGGGATGGCCAGGAAAACACTGCTGAGGGGGCCAGGGAGCAGTTGCAGGGGTTAACCCTGGAAAAGACCCATTTTCACCTCCACACGAGCCAGAGGTGCTTCAGAAGCTGCTGGGGCAGGAGAGGTTCAAACCCCACCCTGAGGTGCCCAACCTGAGGCACGCTGAGAACAAAAGGTGCTGATTGGGGAAGGATTTTTTACAAGGGTGTTTAAAGCTCATTAGAAGAGTAAATGGAGTTTTTAATTTAGAGATTGGGACTTCCTGGGGCACCCTCACATGCTCAGACAGGGCTCAGATAAAAGAGGACCATAGGAACAGCTTTATGATCATGATTTTCTGCTTAATTAAAGATCCTCCTCTTCAATTACTGCAGCTTAATCTGGGTGTACAGGGCTCTAAGTGACATCAGCTGAGGACACAGCCCCGAGCAGATTTAAGCACTGACAGTGATTTAGGCCTTACTTGGCTTTTTCTGTCTTCTTCCAAGGTAAGGAAAGTTTATTTATTTATTTATTTGTTTGTTTGTTTGTTTGTTGCTGCCCTTGTGCCTCCAGTTGGATTTTGCTGACACCCCATGGCTGACAGCTCCCAGTTTCTTTTATGGATTTAAAACCTTCAAACATTGCAAAAAGCTGATTTTTTTCCCCCAAGTGCTGGATAGGAACAAGTCCTAGCAAAGCCCCAAAGCTCCCAGGCTCAGTGGCCACAGTGCAGAGCAACCTGAGCAAAGTTCACCCAAGAACCCACAATAAATCAGTATTTTTAGTAGTCTTCCATCTGGAGGATGAAGCTTCAAGACTTATTCCCAAAGTCATGAATCAGACTGTAAAGTAAATCTACAAAGCTCTGTGTTCTCCTGGATTTTGGAGATGGAATTCCGAGACTTTCAAGGTGATACCTTGGGAGCTGTGTGGTTTCCATGTCCATAATGACATCAAATATCTTACAGGACATTTATGTCACAGCTCAGCTGGGACCACTCTGCTTCCTCTCCAGTTCTCCGGGGGGAATTTAAACAGAGGACTCTGGATATTTTATGTCTGATGGGAAGATTAGAGACTGGAATGGGAAAATTATTCCAGCTGCTCTGCACAGTTCAAACTCCAGCAAACAACAGGAACTTTGACTCCAATTCTGTCAGAGTGAGGCAATTTTACAGAAACCATGCAGGTAATTAATGATCCCATCAGGAATTTCCATTCCCAGAGTGGGGTGTGGGGGCTTTGCTATAAATTAATCCATCCAAGTTTTTATTGGATTTTTGTACCATAGTTTAAAGTCTTAAAAAGCTCCAAAATTTTTCTCTCCTTGTTTGCCGTGATAGAGATGGAAATCTTATAAATTACATTATTATAATTTCCCTATTATCTCATATACATCCTTACATTCTGATTCTGCACAATCTTCACAACATCCTCCAGATCCTATAAATTGTGTCTTTAGTATGGAACAAAGCAGTGAGGAGAGAGATACCAGGGGTGAAGCGGGAGGCAAAGGGAATCAGTCAGACCTTTTATGTTCATTACAAGTGTTGCTGGGGCTGGATTTATTATTATGTTGTCAACTAAATTTTGTTGGCACCCAGAAGCACCTCGGAACACTTTCAACACTTTGGCAGTAACTGCTTCAAGTATCACTGTGAGTGTGCGAGCCCGTGACACTTTTATAAAAACAGTGACAAAATAGAACCATCCCCAGAGGGAAAAGCTGCAGCAGCCTGGGAAAATCCAGCAGGTTCCAGGCCTTGGGAAGGGCAGGGAGGGAGGGGGATGCAGGGACCAGGCTGGCTCATCCCGGGGCTCCAGGGCTTGGTGGGAATTTTTCCTGGAGCAGGGATGCAGCTGGAATTCGGGCTGTTTTGGGGGGCAGGGAAAGCCCCCCTTCCCCCTGTCTGTTGCTGCAGAGTTCATTGGAATCTCAGCTCCAGAGGAAACAGGGTGGGAAAATCCAAGGGGCACAGGCAGGGAGCCAAAGCTGCCCAGGGTAAAGCCAGAACACCTGGAAAGATTCTGGGGCTCCAAGCACCCCTGCAGTTCAGAGGGAAGAGCTGGGAACCCCAGCTGGGCTGGGCTGGAAGGGACCTTGAACTCATCCTGTGCCACCCCTCCCTGGCTGCTGCCAGGGACCAGGGGGATGCACCTGGGAGCAGAGCAGTTGGATCCTGGGGAGCACCTGCCCTCGAGAGCAGTGAAGGTGCTCACTCACCTCCCACTGAAAATCATCATCATCATCTTCATCCATAATTAGGAGCTCCCTGACCCACAGCCTCCTGCTCTCCCCAGGAGCTTTGGGCTGACTTCAAGCACCTCCACAGCCTCTCCAAAGCCCCCTCAGCACCAGCACCCTCTTCAGGACCGGGTGACAAGGTCCTTAAGGACCAGCCAGGGGCTCCAGGCCCTCCAAGGCAGGCTCAGTTCCCTGGGGACCCACCCGCCCTCCCAGGAGTGCAGGAGCAGCTCCTGAGGAATCCCTGGAGGCTCCTGCATGGACATCCAGGCTCCTCTGACCCCTCAGGAACATGGGGCACCCAAAGAATGGGGCTTGTGGCCAAATGCCACCCAGGACTGGGTGCAGGAAAGGTGACACAAACCCCGGCTGGCTCAGCACCTGCAGCCTTGGCCACCTCTTTGTAGCCACGTTTCCCACTGTGGGAACAGGGAGGAAAAGAAAGCAGGAGAGCAAATCCCGAGGAGTGCCTAACCAGCTGCACAAACCCAGGGCCCTCCCCGAGGGGGGAAACTGCTTTTGGGAATAAAAGCTCCTGGGGAAATCGTGTTCCCCATCAACGTGTCCATTATCCTAAACAGACATTTTAAGGAAAGGACTTGTGGTCTTTCCCCACTCTCTTTTCAGAGCTTTTACACATCATTTTACTCAAAAAAACTCTCCCACCTTGCTTTTGCTGTTTAACACCTCAGATTTCTGCTTTGTTTTCCAGCTGATGCATTGCAACCAAAATTTTCCTCTTTATCTCAGCCTGGAGCCCATTTTCAGCACGGAATAAAACTTTCACTCTCAAAAGGAGCAAGTAAAAGGCAGAGAGGGCAAAAATAAGCTTTCCAAATGACCAAATGCAACAGAGGCCTCCAATTTGCTTGCCTTACAAGTTGAAAATCTGGGGGTTCCAAAGTCCTTCTGTGCTGCAGAATGGGGGAAATTGAGCTTGACCTTCAGCTTTTCAATTCAGGAGGGGATTTGGGAGCCTCCAGCAGGTTCTGTGCTGCTGTGACACATCACAAATGGACCCTTAAGTGTCTCAAACACCAATTCTCCCTTGGCCCCAGCCTGAAAAGACAAATGCTTCAAATTGCAGCACATTAAGGAGCTGGAATCTATATTTTCCTTCCCTCTAAGAGTAAAGGTCAGAATGCAGAAAGTGTTTTTTTTTGAGAAACACAAACGCTGTCTCTGACTCCTGCAGAACTCCAGCTGTGAGGGTGTCCCTCTGCAGGGACTGGGTTCCTCAAACCCAGCAGAACTTCAGGCTTTTCTCTTGAAGTGCTCAACAAATGCCCTGTGGAAGGATTGAAGTGGCTGATTTGGGTGTGGATTTTGGTGACTCCAACACCTTCCATTTCTCACATCCTTCATGTTTAGGTCTGAACCAGCTCCCATGGCAGGCAGGTGATGGAGGGGAAGCTGCAGCTCCAGGGGAGGAGGTGGGAATTGTCCTCAGAGCACATCCAGATGGGAGGTTGGAACCCAGCCTGGCAGGACTTAGGCTCAGAGCAAAGCATTTCCCTGATTGTTGGGGAAAATTAGATGATGATGATGATGATTATTATCATCATTCAGCCTGGGTAAGAGAAGCTTTGGTGTCACTTCACTGCAGCCTTCCAACTCCTGAAGCAGCTGCAAGAAAGGTGGTGAAAAACCTTTTACAAGGGCCTGGAGTGGCAGAACAAGGGGGAATGGCATTACATGGAAAAGGAGGAGGTTTAGCTGGGATGTGGGGAATTCTTGGTGGGAAGGCCCTGTTAGAAGTTGTGCAGAGAAGCTCTGAGGGGTCCTGAGTGACTTCCCAAGATGAAGAGCTTGATGGCCACAGACATCTCAGCCAAGAGGAGCTTAACACCCAGATGGAGTAATTTAAATCCCAAATTCCAAGCTCCAAGGAAAAAGCCCTCCCAGCCCACTTGGCACCAAGTTTTTAAAAAAAAGTATTTTATGATCATCATCATCACCTGCCCTCCAGTGGAATCATCATTTCCCCCCACACTGATGAGACATTCCCTGCTTAATAAATCATCATGTGTAAAAAAAGTCACAAAAATAGCAGAGGGAAAAAGCAGCTCAGTAAAAACTGAATATTTTCTTTCCAATCATGTAGCCTTGGGACTTCTTTCATAATTCCTCTCTGTTTGCATTTTAACTACCTCGAGGATAACTTTCAATCATCCCCTTAAATTTTTGAGCTTTTAACCCTCTGATGGTACCCAGTGATGGCAAAGGGTATTAAGAACTTGGTTTCTTTAAGGGGCACAGCTCTGCCTCCACTTCTAAAAGCTCCAGCACTGCAGTTTAACCACTCTGCTGAAGCATTTTAGCTGTGGCTCTGCTAAGTGGTAAAAAATCCACTCTGAACTGCTCACAAGACATCTGAAAACACCCCAAGCCTCCTGCAAGCCTCCTGCCCCTCTTCCCTTTAAGGAACCCCCCCATTAACAGCACTCCCCTGATGGATTTTTCGGCTGTTTCTTGGCTGTAAAGCTCTAAATATGAGTATATTTGGTCTCCACAGCTGAGAGGCTGCTTCAGAGCTGCCTCTGGAGCTGGGTGCTGTGCAGCCAGCTCTGTGTCCCTGCTGGGTTTCCTGCTGCATTGTCAGTCCTGGAGCCCAAACACTTCCAAACCGACCCTCAGGGCATCTCCTCAGCCTGTGTGGGGCAAACCTACAGCTCCTGCCATCCCTGAGAGCAATTCCAGGGCCAAAGCTTGGAGAAACCACAATCCCAACCTCATCCCCTCTGCCAGGCCTCTCCCAGCTCCCCTGTCCAGGGAATGTTTCTGTTTTTACATCAAGTGTCATCTTTGGACTGCTACCTCCCACTTCGTTCCCTTGCTGTGCTACTGTGGAAGCAACACCCGGAGATAAAACCCCAATTCCCTCTCTCTCTCCTCCTCATCTCCCTTGGAAATCCATGTTCCTGAGCCACAGCAGCTCCTGGAGTTTGCTAACACCCCTACAACCCTTTGCTTACATCCCCTCCTTGTTTTCCTGCTCTAATTAGTGGTGCAGAGGATTCAGCCTCAGCCTTCAAGGCCAGGAGCTCCCCAGGAGAGCAATCCAGCTCTAATGCTGTTTAAATATGAAACAGCTCCTGTCCTGGCTGGAGCTGGGGAGGCAGAATCCACAGAAATTGTAATTACTGGGGGTGATTAACAATTGCAAGTTATTGCCAGGGAGTGCAGAGCTGCTTTAGGAAATCCTCAGGGGGCAGAGAACAACTCCATGGTGGAAGGGGGAAAGGTGGTTCTGGAAGATGTTGTTGAACAGATTTCCCAGCACAGCCGTGCCCCAAGGGTGACAAAAGGGACAACACCCAGCAGGGGAACCACACTCCCAGGTTATCCCTGCTGCATCCCTCAGGAAGGGCTGAGGGGATCCCAAAAGGATCCAACTCCAGAAACTGCCCAGGGGGATCACACAGCAAACACCTCCACACTGATCCCAAATGGATCCAGCTCCAAACCCTGCCCAGGTGAGCCCAGCCTGGCTGCAGGGGGGATCACCCCACACCTCGTGGCACCTCCACAGGCCTGGCTGTGTGTCCATTTTGAACTGGCTCCCACCAAAGCTCATTTGAGGGCTCCCAGTTCAGTGCCAGGAGCAGCTCCTGCTGTGCAGCAGCTCCAGAGCCCCCTGGCTCTGCCTGGACCTCCCTCACTCCTTTCCCAAGCTGAATCCACACCCAGATGGCTCTTGCAGGATGAAACCACTGCAGGCACGATCACCCCTTTTGTTGTCCCCTTCCTGAACTAACACTCCTTTATAGGAAGGCATTTCAGGCCACGAAGGAGAAATGCACTGGTGAGAGCAAACCCCAGATTTCCCAGAACATGAGGGTCAGTTGTGTTTGATTATTCATTTCCTGTTGTCCAGCATTCCATAACCTTCAACTTCCCTGGGCACAAAAATTTCTCCTTCACCTCAGACAGTTTAGGATTCAGGTTTCAGACCTAAAAGTAGCAGCAACCACACAATCCAACACCAGTACTCCAAACCCCACAGACCAGAGCTCATGACCATTTGAAGGATTCTAAATCCCTTGTTCCCAGCTTTACCTGGGAGTCAGGGCTGCCCAGCCCTTTTATGGACACAATGCAGACAGGTTGGGAGCTGCTGGATTCCCCAAATCCCAGCCTCCAGGGGAACTGCCTGTTCCTTACGATTTTCTCTCCTCCATGCCAGCAATACAGAGCCACCTGAGTGAGCATTAAACCAACAAACAATTCTGCAAAGCATCCACAGACCCCCAGGAAAACTGCTGGCTGCTTTATTCCCAGATTTCCATCTGCAAATCACAGCTAATCCTTGCAGATTTATTTAGATTACAGCCTCCTGGGGCTGAGGGTTGCTTACAGGGAGTATTTACAGACCAGCTCAGCACATTCCCCTCCTGGGGACTGGGAGAACAGTAAAGGAAAATCTCCAGCAAAGACTTGGGCATGGACAGGATTTATGGTAGGGGTCTGGATGGGATCCATTGCCCTGAAAATCGTGTGGATTTGTTCGCTTTCCAAAAAGTATATATATATATATATATATATATATAAAATAACAGCTTTGGATGCATTTTCATAGCTGTGGTCAGAAGGGATTCAGTGGAGCTGGGATGGAATCCATTTCTATCCCACTCTCCTGCCTGGGAGCAGTCACAATCCCCCTGATTCCAGAGGATTTGCATCCTTTAGGTGACTCAGGCAGCAAATGCAATTTAATGCAGACAAGTGTAAAACGCTGAGTCCGGAGGGACAAAGCCAGGAGCGAGTGCAGCTTAACGGGAGCAGGGACACAGCTGGGGAATGATGAGGAGGGGAGGATGGGGATGAGGCTGATGATGGCCAGGAGGGGATTTATGGAACTGTGAGGAAAAATCCTGCAGTCGTTGACACCCTCTTTATCAGCACAGAGCAGGAACTGAGCACGGTTACTGCAGCTGTCCTCCAAAAAAAGGACAGTGTGAGACAGGATCATTGATCCCAGTGTGAGACAGGATCATTGATCCCAGTGGGATACAGGATCATTGATCCCAGTGTGAGACAGGATCATTGATCCCAGTGGGATACAGGATCATTGATCCCAGGGTGAGACAGGATCATTGATCCCAGTGTGAGACAGGATCATTGATCCCAGTGGGATACAGGATCCATGATCCCTGTGTCTGCAGGAGATTTTTTCTGTAATTCCTGTCCCCTAACCATGCCTGTTCACTCTCAGGAAAATTTTGGGGTGACCTCATTGTGGTTTCCAGGGCCTGGAGGGGCTCCAGGAGAGCTGGAGAGGGGCTGGGGCCAAGGGCTGGAGGCACAGGAGGCAGGGAATGGCTGCCAGTGCCAGAGGGCAGGGCTGGCTGGGAGCTGGGGCAGCAATTGTTCCCTGGCAGGGTGGGCAGGGGCTGGGCTGGGATTGCCAGAGCAGCTGGGGCTGCCCTGGAGCCCTGGCAGTGCCCCAGGCCAGGCTGGACACTGGCACAGGGGGAGGGGGCCCTGCCAGGGCTGGGGTGGGATGGGATTAAAGGTCCCTTCCAGCCCAACCCATTCCATGGCTCCCTGATTCTGTGGCTGCCATCCACATGCTCACCAAGGTCCATTTTTATGCCCCTTTCAGACAAACAACTCCATTACCACCCAAGCCCCCCCAGTTCATGTTGTCCCTTTGTTCAGAACCCTCCAGCACAGGTCTGGAGTGTTTCCTGATTGGGGCCAGGTCTGGCTGTTCCTCTGCAGTTAAAGACAAGTGGCTTCCGTGATTCTGTGCTCTCTGAAGGAGAAGGATGAAATCACATCAGGGGCTGCAGCCTGAACACTGAAACACTCCCTGCCAATCACTGCCAGAGCTGCTCCAGCAGCAGAAAATGCCTCTTTTCTCTCTCCAAAGAGCTCTTGTAGAGCCTCCATATAAAATCAGACCTGGAAAGGGAACAATACCAGGAAAAGGTTTAGGGAGATGAAGGCACAAACTGAAGAGCTCCAATGCAGAGCTGATGTTGAGAAAAATGTGGATAAGGGGAAAAATTTGAGTTAAATGCAAGTTTTCTGGGGTTTGTTAAACCACAGCATCCAGAGGGCGAATTTCTACACAAGTTCACCCTCAGCACAATCCTGCCAGAGGTTTCCAAGCATTCCCAAATTAAAGGGCAGCCAGGTCCTAACAGGCATTCTGGGCAGGTCACAGATGGGGAAGGGGATACAGGAATCACCTGGAGGGACAAGGAGCCCTTGGAGAATCCTCTGAGCAGGAATCTGTCTCATCTGCACTTCAGCAATGGAAGCCCTTGTGGAAATCAGAGTTTCCAGCTGCCCTGTGCACACCCAGAGCTGCCTGAGCAGCTGTGGACTGGTCCTGAGCTGTCTGAAACTTCCAGAAATTTGTGCTCCAATGTCACCCCGGCACCTCCCAGCAGCACATCCAGCTGCATCTTGGGTTAATGATTTGTAGCAGGTTTTTATCTGCCAATAGATCCATGCCACAGAAATGGAAAGTTTTATGGGCTTTAATTTTCATCCTGCTTTATGGAAGGGACAAAACAATAATAAAAAAATCGGGGAAATGATTGAAAAAGAGAGCAGCTGCTCTGAAAAGGGAGTGAGTGGTTCAGGAGGGGAGGGGAAAAGTTGCTGTTGTGTTCAGAACTGCAGGAGAACCAGGGCTGCCTGATCTCTAATTTCTTCTCAAATTTGGTTCAGTGTGATGCAAACAAGGGTAAAAATAACACCTTAAGTGATGTTTCCCATGATTTCCCTCCAGAAAAGTTCCAGGGAGTGGGAATCAATCCCTGTGTCCTCCTGTGAAGCTGAGCCTGCCAGAACACGTTTCCTCTGGAATCTACAGCCTTCCCAAAATCTGGCTTTGGATGGGCCAAGAGAAGTCATGGGTCTCCAAAATGCCCATTTTACAAAGTCAGCTGGGGCTGCCCTGGATCCCTGGCAGTGCCCCAGGCCAGGCTGGACACTGGCACAGTGGCAGGGGTCCCTGCCAGGGCTGGGGGGACGCTGGGTGGGATTTAAGGTTTCTCTCAAGACAAACCATTTCATAAATCTGGGATTTCTGACTCTGACATGACAATTCACCCCAGCAAAATCCAGGGTGAGAGGGAGTGCTCTGCCTGCTCCCAACTCCCTGCATCCTGGATCTCCTTCAGGACAGATCTCCTACCGGGGGCCAGAGAGGCTGAGCAGGTCCAGTTCAGATTGGTTTCCCTGCCCAGTGGGACATTCACCCTCCTGCAGTCACCTCAGCCCCGTTTCTGAGAGGTGACAGCTCCCACGATCTGCCACCATCCCGGGGCTGGGGATGTCACCTCACAGCTCCTTGCCCAGGCCTGCAGTGCTCCGTGCTGAGCTGCAGCTCCCAGCAAGTGCTGACTGAGCAGGGGAGCATCCCCAGGTGTGGCTGGAGGGGGATGCAGGGCAGGCTCAGCCCTGGCTGCACCAGCAGCTCTGTTGCTGTTGTTGGTGGCAGCACAAGGCAATGATTTCCCCCATCTGTGAACTCCCAGCTCAGCTCTCCCTGCTGCTCCCTGCACTGTCCCCCACCACAGCCCTTTGTTTGCCATTTCTGAGGCAGGGAGGGGGCTTTGCCTTCTGGCAGGCATTTCATCTGTTCTTTCATTTGATTGGAGTTCTAAACGCATCGAACATGAGAACTTCTGAAACTTCGTGGGGCCTGACTGCCCACAGCTCTCATTAAACATTTAATGTGTGGAAAGGGGGAAGATAAAGAAAGCACCACCAAGCCCTGGGTGGAGAATAAAACAGGAGAAGAGTTCAAGGCAAACCCTATTCAGGGGCAGATTGCATCCCCTGCTCAAGGATGAAGGAGTGTTTGCTCCTCCATGTTCAGATGTTCCTGGCAGCTTCTGTCAGGGCTGAATTAAATCACTGCCCTGCACAAAGGCACCCGAGGTGATCTGAAAGCAAGGGAATAACAGGAATCGTCCCTCATGGAACTTCTGCCTTCCCCTGGAACTCCAGTGCCTGGGGCAGGGACTCACATCTCTGTTTGCCCCATGTGGAGCTGCACGGGGAGAGGGCAGGGCAGGGAGGGCAGGGAACAGGGACTGAGCAGCTGGTCCTGGTGGGAATAGCAGCCTGGGCCAGGGACAGCTGAGGGTGCAAAGGGACAGGGACACCTGAGGGTCACTTCTCAGGAATCTCCGTGCTAGCAGGAGAGGCAGGAGGGGATTTTCCTGGAGCAGCTGTGCTCAGGGGTTGCAGGGAGTGCATAAACACACAAGTTCCCTAAATATCCTGAGTTACCCTGGGGTGTCCTCAGGAGTTCAGCTGGGCCTGGCAGTGCTGGTGAAATCCTGGTGACATCCTGGCCATGGTGGGCTCATGAGAGCTCTGGAATCAGTGAAAGCAGAGAATGGAAGCTGGAGCACGTCCCACCCTCCATCTCTGCACGGCTGGAATTAGAGACCCCTGGAGCCAGAGGCTTCTCTGGGAAGAGGCAGAGGCTGCTGGATCCAACCAGGGCAGAGCAGTGTGGAAGGAGCTGATCTCTGCATGGCTCTGGGTGGTTTTAATTGACTCTTCTTCATTAAAGGGAGTCATGGGTACCAACTGGGGAGGAGAATTCCAGTCCAGGACAAATCTTCTGGTTCCATCCAGAGTCTGAAGCCCCTGAGGATGGCTCTGTGGCAGACCCTGTGCTCTGAGGCTGAGCTCATCCTGTAGTTAATCCCTGGGAATCTCAGCATGTGGGAAGCTGCTCCAGGCTCTCACACAGGACAGCAGCTCAGGCTTTTACTCCCCCATCCCAGCCAGGCCCTTTTCAGTCATCCCACAGTGGGATTTTTCCCCCTGACTCCAGCCCCACTGAGGATGCTGGGAACTCCATGATACTATCTGAGGCCCCTCAGGAATTTTACAGTCCTGATTGGCAGGAAGGGTAAAGGATCTGAGAGTTCCCAATGGGATTTGCTGGAGCTGTGGCAAAGACAGAGCCAGGCTGTGCTGAAGTGCCCAGTCCCTCAGACTGTGGCTGTTTGACCCCTGCAGGAGCCCGGAGTTCCAGGAGGGAGCTCGACCCCAAAGGGCTCTGAAGCAGCTCCAAGGCACAGCTTTCCTGCCAGCACACAGACCCAGCTTCCTGCACTCTCCAAACCTCCTGGAGTAAATCTCACCCTGTGTCAGTGGCTCCAACACAGCCCTGGGACACCACAGGGAATCCTGCAATGGTTTGGGTTGGGAATACCTTAAATCTCATCCACTTCCACCACCCCAGGGACCCCTCCCACTGTCCCAGGGGCTCCCAGTGTCCAGCCTGGCCTGGGGCACTGCCAGGGCTCCAGGGCAGCCCCAGCTGCTCTGGCAATTCCAGCCCAGCCCCTGCCCACCCTGCCAGGGAACAATTGCTGCCCCAGCTCCCAGCCAGCCCTGCCCTCTAGGAGTGGGAGCCATTCCCTCTGTCATGTCTCTCCAGGTCCTGGCACAGCTCCAGCCATCCCCAGGCCCATCACAAGACCCAGAAGTTTTGTCACATTTGTCAGAGTTGTTCCTCAAAGCTGGACACTCAGAGCTGTCCCTCACTGTCACCAAACTCAGGAAGGTGATGTCACAGTCATGGGATCATGGAATGGTTTGGAAACCTCACCTTGTTCCACCCCCTGCCCTGGGAATGGAGGAGAGTGAGGGAGCTGTGCAGAGCCAGCAGGGCCCCTGAGCCTCCTCTGCTCCAGGCTGAGCCCCTGCCCAGCTCCCCCAGCCCTGCTGGGGCTCCAGACCCTGCCCAGCTCCCCCAGCCCTGCTGGGGCTCCAGCCCCTGCCCAGCTCCCCCAGCCCTGCTGGGGCTCCAGCCCCTGCCCAGCTCCCCCAGCCCTGCTGGGGCTCCAGCCCCTGCCCTGGCCAAGCTCCAGCCCCTCCATGTCCTTCCTGAGAGCTGGACACAGCCCCCAGCACCACCCAGGACTTGTGGAGCCGTTCTTGAGCAGTTCCTTGGAGTCCCTGATGGTCGTGAGCAGCCTCCTCCTCACTGACCCCCCAGCTAACCCAGTGTCTCCTGCTGGGACACTCCAGTGTCCCTGGGCCAGCCCATCCTCCTGCCTTTAAGCAGGGCTGGGACATTTCCCCTTTCTGGAGCAGGTGGGACACGGATCCTGTCCCACCCCATCTCTGCACCAGCTCCTTTCCTGCACAGGAAAAGCTCTGGCCTGGGAGGTGATTTTGATCCTCTGGGACAGCACAAACTCTTACACAGTGTTTTTTTATGGAGCTGTCCTACCTTGGGAAGGAACTCAGTTGCTGAGGTAGGAAGTGTGAAAATCTTCTCATTTTAGGGAGCTGCGACGTCAGACTCCGACGTCTCCCACTGTGTGACTGTGGCCAATGGTGGGAATTGATGTTCCATTTCTGGGAGCCACATGCTCTGAAAGCTTCTGTTTTCACACAGAAATAAATAAACCCCAGCCAGTTTTCTTTTGGGAAAAGAAGCTGGTAGGCTGACTTGGAAGCACCCAGACAAAAAGGAAGAAATGCAAATATTTGTTTGTGTCCCCTGATTTTTTAGCCTCATCTTAATTTTTTCAGCAAGGCCTGGCTCATGACTTTTGACTGCTGGTACTAAAATTTCTGTGCCATTCTAGGGGCTCAGGAAAGCCTCACAGTGAGCACCAAAAAATGAAACTTTTCCTTTAAAACAGCCTCACATTGCCAGAGTGATAAAACCCTGCTGATGATAAAACCCTGTCAGTGATATATTTATATATATATCTAAATAAGCAGCTGGTCAGCTGTACTTAAAATATTCAAAGTAATTCTCCACTTAGCACTTCTATCTTGAAGTTATAAAGCAAGGTTGGCTGACTGCTGACATTATTGAATTTCAAATAAAGAGACTCTGGAATGCTGCTGGGGTGGTTTTTTTCCCTGCATTCTCTTAAAAATGCCTTGACAAATTAAACCAAGTTGTCTTCAGGCTCTGAGCTCAACCCAGCAGAGACAAATCTGAGCAGCTCCTGCTGATGGGGTTACAAATAACACAGAGGTTCCTGGTTCCAGCTCAAACTTTGCACTCACAGAGGCAGCTTAAGGAAACCGACATTAGATCAACGAATATTCCATTTTTAAAATAAGTAAAAATACAAGAAGAGGAGAGAGAAATTAATAAATGAGTGATGTTTGTGATGAAATTAATGGATATCAAGTTCTCCCCCTGGGGAAGGAAATACTTTCACGATGGTCACGTCATGGGGTCAGAGAACCATGGAATAATTTGTGTTGGGAGGGATTTGAAATCTCATCTTATCCCACCCTGCCATGGCAGGGACCCCTCCTGCTGTCCCAGGCTGCTCCAAGCCCCAGTGCCCATCTGGGCACTGCCAGGGATCCAGGGGCAGCCACAGCTGTTCTGGGAATTCCAGCCCAGCCTCTCCCCACCCTCCCAGGGAAGGATTTATCCCAGAATCCCTTCCCTGCTCCAGCAGAGCCCCCACAGGGGGGGAGCAGAGCCCCTCTCAGTGCCCATCCCTGCTGGGGACGGTGCTGCAGCAGGGCAGGCACAGATGGAGCTCTGTCCTGGCCATGGCTCAGCTTCCAGCAGCCCTTGGTCACTGCCTGGGCTCGGGGGCTTCAGAACACCCCTGTTGTGTCACACAGTCCTCTGGGCTTTTATCCACCTCCCTGCAAGGCCTGACTGCAGCTGATAATGATTCCAGAGCCTGGCCTGCACCCAGGGAGCACAAACAGCCTGTATGGCTTTTACATTTCCCGGCCATTAATTTCACGAGGCTGTGGGATGGAGTGAAGCACCAGGAGGCTTCAGGTTTTGTCAGGCTCGTCACAGATATAAACTCCTCTAACAAGTCCTTTGTGCATCTCTTATCTCGTTTGCCTGCTCCTCTGGGGATCCCTCCCTGCCTCTTCCTTGTCCCCTAAAGGAGGAGAGGATTAAGAATTCCTCTTTCCAGTGAGGTGTTGTATCTCTCCATCCTCGGTGTAAAAATCCCCTTATTTTCTCTCCTCTTTTAGTTTAAGCCCATTGCCCTTTGCCCCTTTGCAACAGGTCCTTCTAAAAGCTCTCCTGGAGCCCCTCCAGGCCCTGCCAGGGGCTCTCAGCTCTCCCTGCAGCCTCCTCCTCTCCAGGCAGCTCCCCCAGCTCCCCCAGCCTGGCTCCAGAGGGGCTCCAGCCCTGCAGCAGCTCCGGGGATTCCTTGGGCTCTCCAGCAGCTCCAGGTGCTGCTGAGGTTGTGGGATCATGTGGGAACCCAGGACATTCATCTTACTGTCCTGGAAAATTTATAAGTCAAAAGAATTTAAGTAGAGTGATAGTTAA
This sequence comes from Sitta europaea, assembly GCA_013400255.1. NCBI lineage: Eukaryota > Metazoa > Chordata > Aves > Passeriformes > Sittidae > Sitta > Sitta europaea. The sequence continues at coordinate 224,092 of VXBS01006708.1, read as the reverse complement.
CACATCACAGGGTGAAAATTTTGGGGTTTTAGAACAGAGTTCAAGGGACAAAGATGGAGGAATCAGGAGTGTCCCTGCCCTTTTCTTCATCTTTTGCCCTCCATCTTCTGCTGTGGTGGTGGCACTTTTTGACTGGTTTAGAGTAGAGACACACTGTCCAACACAGCTGATGGGTATTGGAGAATTATTGTAAATGAAGCATAGGTAGATTTTAGTATAAAAGATAAACACTGCCCCAAGGGGCATCAGTCTGCCTGATCCTGACCTGCAGGGCAGATCTCAGCAGGCCAGAGCCAGAATGTACCAGATAACAAAAAATAAACAACCTTGGAAACCAGAACAGAGAGATCTTGGGCTGTTCTCCTGACACTGGGCTGGGGAAACGAGAGAGATTTGTGACAATCTTGGGTCATCACAGCAAAACACAAATCCGAGAGGCTCAGAACTGGGGTCCCACTTGAATGGGGCAGAATCCCCATTATCCCTTTATTTAAACCTTGCAGATTCCTCCTGCAGGATCCTTGGGACAAACCTGCCAGACTTGGTTACAGATGGAGCCAACCTGGGAGCCCCAAGGAGCTGCAGGAAGCAGATTTTGTGAGCAAGGTCCATTCACTGGCTGGGGATCCCACATATCCAAACTGACATTTTCTTCCCAGTTTGCCCATCCTTTCCCATTTGTTTTTGTTTCAATAAATGGCAGGTTTGGCTCCCAGCCACTGCCTCCTGCTTTTCCCAGCCTGTTATCCCAGCAGCTCCTGCAAGAGGCTTCAGGACAAGCAGCCCCTGATATGTTTGACTGATGTGCTCATCACCTGCTCTGTCAGGAGCAAATTTGGGCTGGGAAATTGGAGTACCCCCATAAAGGAAGGTGGAACAAGTGGCTGGGGGGTGCTTTAATGTCTATTTATTCCTTACAGATTGGAATGAATAATTCCAGATTAATGGCTCATGGCCCAGCCCTCACTGCCAGGTGATCCGTGGAAAACTTCACTCCAGCTCAGCAGCTGGGCACAGATTACAAGGGCTCACACCTCATTACAATAATATTTAATTACTAAAAGCAAATGAACTGCCCAGGTGGGGCTGAGGAATCTGCTGGGGGGAGACAGGAGTGGAGCTGAGCACAAACCTCCTGGAATCAATTCATACCAAGGAGAGAAGTGGAGATAAAATCAGGAAGAAGAGTCCTTGTGGGGGGCTGTGATGGATGTGAGGGGCTGTGGCCCTGGGGGTGTCCAGCCCCCAGGCCAGGGCAGTTCTCACTGACATCTCAGAGCCATGGCCACATCACTTGGATGACTTGGAATAAAGCGTTTGGGCAGAGCAGATCAAAGGTCAGCAGGACGAGAGAAGAAACCGTGGCCTGTGCAGGCACTGGGGCTGAGTGATGCCCCTCAAGGGACACCCTGGGCACAATCAGGGGAGCTGCTGCTCCTCGTGGCACTCCCAGCACACAGTGGGGAACAGGGAATCAGCCACTCCCTGGGATTCCTGCCCTGGCACATTCCAGGGGCAGCAGCTCCCAGAGCCAGGGGTCTTGGGCAGGTCCTTGTGCAGGGGACAGACATCCCAGGAGCTCCACTGAGAGCAGTGCCTCAGCCTCGAGGATCACAGCCCTGCCACTGCCCAGCTGGGGGGAGAAGGGCTCCCAGCGTTTCCATGGACGTTTTCCAGAGCTGTCCCCAGGGAGAGCCAGGGGTGGAACATTTCAGTTCATCAGCCACGGCAGAAGGGTGACCCAAGGCCACCATCTGTGCCTGCACTGGGCACTGCAGCACCCCAGGGAGCCCCGGGGCTCTCCAGCTCAGCAGGGACAGCTTGGGATGGCAGGGGACACCTTGGGATGGGAAGGGACAGCTTGGGATGGCAGGGGACACCTTGGGATGGGAAGGGACAGCTTGGGATGGGAATGAACAGTTTGGGATGGCAGGGGACAGCTTGGGATGGGAAGGGACAGCTTGGGATGGGAACAGACAGCTTGGCCTCCCTGTGCCAGGGCTGGGGCGCCCGGGGCACTGCGGGGTCCAGCCGAGCCCCTCAGGGCAGGAAGGGGTGTTTGCCATGGGCACCCCAAGGGAGGGACCTGGCTGCACCTGCACCTTTGGGAGTGACAGCTCTGAGCTGGATGGGAAAGCTTTTCCAGGTGTGCCGAGTCCCGAGCGGGTTCGAGCCCGCAGGGTCCGTGCAGGCTGGGTGCTGAAGCACCCCAGTGATTCCTGTGCTAGGAATGAAGGATAACAACGCCCCGGGTGAGAGCAGGGGGCCTGGCCTCGCTCTTTATTCAAATGCCTGCGATTTTCCCCCTGGTTTCCTAAGCAAAGGAGGTTCTGAGGTGATTGTGGGTCAGTGTCCCCAAGGCTGGCAGGGGACAAGGGGCTCAGACACTGCCTGGTTCCTACAGCCCCTGGAGGAGAGGGGAGAAGGAAGGAGAGATCCTGTGTGTAGCTTATTTCCTTTCTTTTCCTTAAATAAATGTTTCCCCCCAATTAACACACTGCCTCAAATGCCAAAATATCCCCAAACTTTGGCAAGGGGACAGCAACTCAGGAAACTAAATCAACTTCTTCAGCAGTGACACATTTCCTGAGCTGTGCCAAGCTGCACAGCTCCGTTTTTTCTATGGCTGATCTTAATTACAAACACAAAAGTCAACCCCTGACGTGTCCTACAGCAGGAAACCATGAAAATCCTCAAATCACAACAAAAATAATCAGCTTGGCTGCAAAAAATGTTTCAGAGTTGCTTTTTAAAGGAAAACCTTCAGTTATAGGCCGATTATTGATTTTTTTTCTGTATAAAAATTAAATCAATGCAGATCCTGGGAGGCATCAGGGTGTGATTGGAAATGTCCAAAGATCCATCCTGAGAGTTTTTCCAAGTCCTGTCCTTGCGCTGTTTTCTCTGCCAGCCTGAGCCTGCCCTGGCCCAGCTCCAGAACCTTTCCCTGAGCTCCAGCCTGAGCCTGCCCTGGCCCAGCTCCAGAACCTTTCCCTGAGCTCCAGCCTGAGCCTGCCCTGGCCCAGCTCCAGAACCTTTCCCTGAGCTCCAGAACCTTTCCCTGAGCTCCAGCCTGGGCCTGCCCTGGCCCAGCAGAGCTGGAGGCTGCTCTGACATCCCAGCCATCGATCCCAGCTGCAGGGATGGACATTCTCATTGAGATCAGCCTTTCCAACACCTCAGCCAGGCTCCTCCTGAGGGGTTCAGCATTTCCCTGGAAGGCTGTGAAGTCTCTTTACAGATGATTCCCCCAAAATCCAATGCCTGTGAAGCAACTTCAGCGCATCGACCGCTTGGAGCGGGCTCAGCTGAAGGGAACTCACTTGCAGGGATAACTGAGGATGGCTCCCTGCCCAGTCCCAACAAAAGATGGATTTTGTAAAGCCAGCTAAAGTGATGCCATCCATTAGGAGAACTACAAAGCAGAACATTTTAAAGTTAATTGGGTTTGCAATTAAAAGATACACAGAACATGTGATGCAATTAATTTTACATAAACATGGTCAGGAATTAAAGGCAGAAGCACTTGGTAACTTCTTCAGATGGAGCATCTGTTTGTTCCTAGCAGCAGCAGCAGCAGCTCCTCTGCATTCCAAATGGGAGGCAGGGGATTGCTCCCACCCCACTGCAGCTGGAATCACTCCGGGCTTTTCCCAAGGCTGAGCTGCTTTGAAAGGATTCAGCTGGAAGCAGGAATGGTCAGTTTGGGAAGGCAGCAGGAGATGGAGCAGTTCTGGGCACTGGAAGGAGGAACCAGCGGGGTTTATGGTCAGTGGGGTTTGGTGGCCAGCCCAGCGGGGTTGGTGGTCAGTGCAATGGGATTTGTGGCCAGCCCAGCGGGGTTGGTGGCCAGCCTAGCAGGGTTGGTGGCCAGCCCAGCAGTGGGGTTTGCAGGTGATAAGTGAGAGCAGTCGGTGGGTGCTGAGCAGCCTCGGAACTCCAGCAGGGGTTCAGGTGCTGACAGAGCTCCAGGGCTGGATTTGCACTGCACCAGCAGCTGCTTCTCCCCAAGGTACAGTCAGGGAAGTTCTGGCTGAGTGATCCAGCTCAAAACACACCAAGGAATCTTCTGCAGGTTGGATAATGGGATCTGGAAAACTCCTGCCTGCAAGTTTGTCTTGGCTGAAGGCAGGTGTGGCCCTGGGCAGTGGCACCACGGGGCAAAGCTGAGTCTCCTGCTGCAGACTGGTTGGGACTGGGTGGTCCTTAATGTCCCAACCCAACCATTCTGTGGTTCCATCATAGAATCAGAATACCTAGAATTGGAGGGGACCCACAGGTCCAGGTCCAGGCCCTGCCCAGACCCCCCAACACCCCCCTGTGCATCCCTGGGTGCTGCCCAAAGGCTCCTGGAGCTCTGGCAGCCCCGGGGCCGTGCCCATTCCCTGGGCAGCCTGGGCAGTGCCAGCACCCTCTGGGGACAGAACCCTGCCCTGCCCTGATCCTATGGAAACCTCTTGCAAGACTTATTTTCATCCCTGTGTTCCTTTCTGTTGTAGGAATTGGAGCCTCTAGGGTTTGCACAGCATTACCCACTCCCTGGATCTTGGTGTGATTATGAATTTCATAAAGTAAAAAAAAAGAAAAAAAAAGTCCTGGGAGGTTTTAGCAGGGCAACTCTTCACCTGTAGTAAAACCTGCCCAAGGAGCACAGGCCTGGACTGGGGGTGAGATGTAGAACCCTAAAACCAGCCCTAAAATCAGTTACAGATCTTTCCTTTGTATGGGTTAGGGCTCTGGGCCACTCCTGCCCAGGCTGGAGGAGAAACCTCATGAATCACTCAATCAAATGAGAAACTCAATCCTGTCAGGCTCTAAACCCACTTTGAAACTCCTGCAGCTATTTCTGCCTTCATTTTCCAGGCATTCCAGCAAATAGCAGAATTAGGTCTAATATTATGGATATTGTGTGGACAAATTGGGAGGTTTTCTGTGAAATTTGTGCCAGAAATGGTCAACCATGAAGAGAAGATTTCAGAGAATGCTTTCTGGTCTGCAGGGTAGGAATTGAAATGGAAACATCCACACTTAACATTTCTCATGCTCTGTCTCTGTGGGAAGTGCTGGAGAATGCAAACATTGGAAAATCTGCTGCATTTAAAGGGTGCTAAATAGGAACAGAGCCAGGTAAATTATTTCTGTGACACAGAATATTGTTGGAGTTTCAGGGGAATCCTGAGTATTCACATTATGGGTCAAGTACCAGGAAGGATCCATGCAGGAAAACCTCTGGTGGCAGCTGGATTTCTGCTCAGTTTAAATGTGTTGCTCCCACCCCCTCAGGAGAAAAGCTGTCTTTGAAACCAGACCTGACAGCACCTCAAACATTCCTAGAAAGGGCTGAAATCCAAACAGAATATTCCACTTTGCACTGAGATGAACCTTCTGGGGTCCATTTGGGTTTCAAACAAAATTTCAACTGGTTTACTGTGGAAATTATTATTTCTGTGGAAGTTTAGACCAGATATTAGGGAAAATTTCTTTGGAAAATTTTATCCTACATGAGGAAGGAAAGCTGAGGCAGGGAACGTGGCATGGAGGTGGTGAGAGGGTGATGGAGCTTCAGGCCCTTGGTGTGACCAGAGCATCTCCAAACCCTCCAATGCAGCATTCCAAGGCTATTCCCAGCCTGCCGAAAGCGCTGGAAAGAGGGAATATTCCCTTCTCAAGGGCGGCTCTCGGTCATGAGGCCGCTCTCCATCACCCATCGGGGAGGAGCCCGCATCCCTGCGGGCAGCTCCCGTCCCCGCCCCGCTCTCCGGGCTGGCTCCGGGGCGCCCGAGCCCGCAGCAAGCAGAGCCGTGCTTTGAGTTTTTTTCATTCCGCTCCCTCCAAGATGTTTTTATCTCCCGAGGAGGTTCCAGCAGCTGACAGGGAGGCTTTTGTCTCCTTTGTGTTTGTGCCATCTGCCCATCGCCGTCCTTCAGGGCGACTCAGGCTCATCCCTCCCACCTTCCTCATGAGCAGAGCAGGGAAACGGGAACGCTGGAGAAAAAGCCACCCTCAGCAAGTGGCAGGGCATGGAGAAAATCGGGGTTTAAACCCACCCGGAGAAGGACCTGAGGCTGCTAGAGAGGGAATTGAAGGAGCTGGAGAAACTGCAGCACCCAGAGCTGCTCTGCTTAGGCTTCCAACAGGGATTTCCAGGGGCAATTCCGCAAAATATTCCAGCCACAGGATCGTTTGGGTTGGAAAAGACCTTTAAAATCCCCAAGGCGAGCCATGAAACAGCACAAGCACCGTGTTCTGCACCAAACCAAGCCCTGGAGTGCCACATCCACTCATTTTTGGAAGATTTCCAGGGGTGGAGACTTCACCACTGCCCTGGGCAGCCTTTCCCAGGGCTGGACAGCTCCTTCCACAAGAAATTTTCCCTAATATCTGATCTGAATGAAGACCAGGAGCAAAGAAATGGGGAGACAAATGAAACCCAAGCGTTTCACTGCCCAGGTCTGCAGTGGGAGATCCCTCAGCCTCAGGGCAGGTCCCAGGGCGCTCCTTCCTGGGGCTGCTGGATTCATCCCAAGGCTCTCCCACTTCCCCGTGCCCCAGGGCTGTTTGGATCTCCCTGCCAGGATCCTCCCACACTGAGGACAGACCCAGAGCTGGGATTTGCTGTCCCTCAAATCACTGAGTGCCACAAAATCTCCTCTTTTGTCCCGGGTACACCAGTTCAGCCCATTCCAGGCCACGTTCCCAGCGGGATTTCCATCCTCTCTGGGTCTGAGGCAATTTCAGGAGCAGAAGAAAGGCAGGACCTGCCGTGGAGGAATTGTTCAAATCCCCTGAGCTGTCACTGAGAGCTGGATTTTACCAGCAGCCTGCAGCACAAGGAGCAGGAATACTGCAGTCCTGGGGACTCTGGAGCTCCACAAGATAACAAAGAGTTTGAAAAATATAAAAATAATCAGGCCAAGCAGCACTTGCCAGCTGTGGTCTCTGAAAGCTCTCTCAGTTATTGACCCAGGCTGTGTTCATCTCTCAGAGCTCGTGGGCCATTTTAATTTCTTTTTGTTGCCTTTCCCTTCAATGAAATAGAAGAAAATATTAATTCTTTTCTCTTTCATTCTGCATGAACGGTGTGTCAAGAAAAGCATCACAAAGAGGAGATGCTAAAATCCATCAGTGCAGGAGAGGGAGCAGGACAGCAGGGAGGGAGAGGGAGCCAAAGGGCTGGAGGTGCTAAAACCCTTCTCTCCTCCCTCTGCACGTGCCAGGGTGGGATCAGAGACCCTCAGGCTCCTTGTCCCTCTGGCCAGGAAGGATCTGAGCACCCCAACCCCATCCCTGGGTGCCACAGCCCTGTTGGTGCTGAGGGAATCATGGAATGGGTTGGGTTGGAAGGGACCTTAAATCCCATGGGCAAGAACTTCCACTGTCCCAATTTGCCCCAAGCCCTGCTCAACCTGGCCTTGAACAATTCATTTTTTAATAAAAACATTTATTCTTTCACTTGAATCTTTAAAGTTTTATCATTTAGGGCAAGATCACAAAGTCACTCAGAATTGTTGGGTTTTTTTGTGTTTTTTTTAACTGAAAATAAAATCTCTTTTTCTGAGGAAATCTGGTTTTATATTTTTTTTTTTTTTAACAGAGAAAAATCACATTTTTCCCTGGTTTGGGTAGAAAGTTATTGCTTTGCAGCAGTGCCAGTGCCTTGATTCAGCTCCCAGTGACAGCAGCTCCTCAATTGGATCCCGAAACTCCTGGTTCGAAATGAAAACTCCAGATGCTTTCCTCAGAGTGAAAAATAAATTCTCTGAGTTAAAAAACAAAACCACCCCCATCCAGGGCACCAATTGGAAAAGATTTCATGATGGATTTGCTGGAAACTTCTTTCCTTGCAGAGCAAGAGGTGTCTGAGGAAGACAACTTCGACTCTGCTTAGCCCAAGAGCCAACTGCAGTCATGTGGGGCCAGTGGAAATGAGAATATGAAAGATTTATGCACTCAGAAAGTGCTGCACGAGGAGAAAATGAACTTTTAAGAGGGTGGCAAAACTCCTTAAATGCACCTGACTGAAAATGAAGCTGCTAATGAAGAGTTCTTGCCTGTGGTCATGTTATAGCTCGGAGCAGTTTTCCCTTTTTCCTTCTCTCCCTCATTCCCCCTCCCAGCTCTTGCTTTTATTTAAGAGGCTTCCCTTGAAGGAACATAAAACTGTCAGCTTCTGCTCTGAATTCACAGGATAGAAAAGAATTAATTCTTCAGTCATTGTCTCTTTGACTCAGTCTTTAATTCCCCTTCCACGATGATGGTGCCTGAAAAAATTTCCTTTTCTGTGCTCCAAGGGGAAGAGGGAATCCTTGATGGGGGAATTCTGGATTCTTTCAAAGCCTTTTAGGGTTCTGCTGGGGGTTCCAGCAGGTGAAGAGAGCTTGGGTCCCCAAATTCCATGGAACTGGATGTTTTCTTTCCCTCCAGCTCTGTGTGGGAAGGGCTCCCTGGCTTGGGTCTGGAACATTCAGCTCCTGCAGGGAAACGATTCCAGGAGAATTTTCTCTTTTCATCTTCCTAAAAGAGAGAAAAGAGCACCCAGGCAGAGACCAGGCTGCTCCAGGATCAGTCTGGCTCAACCCTTACAGGAAGAGGATTAAAAACTCCAGGAAAAAATAGGTCTAATTCCAAACCCCAAGGATTTCAACATAAAAATCCAACCCGAAAATCCTAAATCTGGCTGAGAGACAGAACAACCCACTCCTTGCTTAGCCAGGAAATGCTGTTCCTGATTGGAATTAAATATAGAATTTAATTAGAATGAAATACAGAATTTAATATATGTAGTAAATGTCTGAAAGTTCACTGCTGTCCCCTTGCTTTTGAAAGCACCTTTCTTTGGGTTTGGGCTCCTTCCTGCTTTTTCCCCTCAGATATTCCAAGGAGAGGGAAGCAAACCCCCTGGCAGTGTCTGGTCCATCTCAGTTCTGGAGAATTCTGAACCCTGTAAATAACCAGGAAAGCTGGCAAACCCAGAGCTGGGGCTTCAGTCCTGGCAGAGTCTGGGATTTGCTGCAGCCCAGGCAGGACCAGGAGCACTTTGTGCACAGTGAGTTCTCTTCCCACTGAATCAGCCCCTTGGATTAATTAACTATTAATTGATTGTACAGGGCATTAATTGAGATTTAAAGCACATCTACTGAGGTGCCCGTGTAATTAACTCCAAATAACAGAGGCAATAAACCTGGAGTCAATCCAAGAACCTTGCAGGGGTGCTGGGGGAGTTGGAGCTTTTCCCCACCCCTGCATGATGCCAGATCAATTAATACCCCCTGAGATGATCAATTAACAGCCCCTGAGATGATCAGCCCGGGTTCCAGGAGTTGCTCTGTCCCTCCTGGCTCTGCCACCCCCCGTCCATCAGCTCCCTGCACCTCCTGCTGCCCACTGCTGCCCCTTTGAGCTCCATAATTTGGGAATCCTCAGCTCTTCCATCACAGAGCACACCAGGCTGGGAGCAGGCACAGTTTGATTATCACACCCAGGCCTGGCCTTCAAACAAATCAGTTTTGTTTCTCAGCCTGTCTGGAGACAATAAATGCATTTTAATAAATAAAACTGAGGTTTTTCTGTTTGCCAGGTGGCCCCACATGGGCAGGGCTGGGGAAGGGAAGCTCCTGGCACACAGAGCACTCTGAGGCTGCTTTTTGATGAAAAGGCCACTTTTATTACTTTTTTTTTTTTTTTAAATCAATATCTAACATGAAAGTCTCCCTTTGAAATCAAATTGTACATATGGCCCTTTGGGGCTAATTATCAGCTGCTCATCTGGATGTTATCTTTTGGAGAGGCTGAGAAAGGAGAAAATGCTAAGTCAAGGCAGTGGATTAAAAATATCCACATCATTTATCTGCCAGAGAGACGAGGGTTTGAAGTCTGGTTAATGAACACAAACCCTCCTGCCTCTCTGTTAAGGACCACTGCCTTCAGCAGAGTCAGGTGCACTTAGTGCTGATCAGAAAAATGGGTTTCCCAGCCCAAAATAGTTCTAAGAACCTTCAAGGTGCTCCTGCTTTGAAGGAGAAAGAAGCTGAAATGTTTCCGTTTTTATGACTCCATCCTCCAGAATCACAGTGTGGATGGAGAACATGGAGTGTTCCCTAAATACATAATTCCAGCATTTGTTAATGGAAATGAATATTTCCAGCAGTCAGTTGTATTGAAATAAGGGATATAAAATATCCCCACTGTCAGCACTGCACTCCAAGGAAGCACTTGGATTTCAGGTAGGTGACGATGCCAGGGCTCTTTTTTAAAAACACAGAATATTTCATGGGGTTAATTAACTGTAATTGTGTTTGGCTGCTGCAGGAGAACCAGTGAAATGCTGCACACATAAAAAAATACCAAAAGGAAACTGAATTTTGAAGAGGGATCTTAAACCAGGGATGTTTTCTTTATCTTGTGGGAGGTTCTGGGACTCCAAAAGATCCCGCCACGGGGAGAGGCTGCAGGTGGGAGTTTGGTGCTGTGGGTTGTGCCCAGACTGTGAGATCCTCATCTGATGGAACAGGACTGTGCTCCTGCTCCTGAAAGGGCTCTGGCTGGCCAGAATTCCCTAAGTTTATCCGTAGAAATGGACCCATTAACAACCCTTCCTTATCTCGGTGAGAAAGCTCCTCTTTACAGACAGAAGCTAACCCAAAGCCCCACAAAGACAGGAATTCCCCCGAGTTACAGATCTGTTTCTGACCCCTCCAGGTGCCAGGCTGGTCTTGGAGCAGGACCAGCTCCAACCCAAACCGTTTGCTGTCCCTGCTCCGTGCCTGCCCTGCTGTGGGCACTGTGTCCCAAGCCCGCAGCTCCCTGGAGCTCAGCCCAGAGCCAGCCCCTGCCTGGCTGCTCAGCGCCTCCCTCCTGGGCTGGCAGCGGCTCTGCAGCTCTTCCCACACAAACTGGGCATTTCCAACGCCAGCAGGAGGCCGAAACTGGCTGAGACCTCTGGGCTCTTCGATCCTTAGTCTCCAGTTAAAATCAATATGATTATTTTGGATTTTGGTCCCCTCCCCAGCATTGCTTTGACACCTGATTCCCCCACAGGCAGGAGTTTTTCCTTGAATAGGTGACACAAACCACAGCAGATTCCCTTCAGGAACTGGAGCCACATTTTTGTGACACAGTTCTCGCTTTCCAACCTCTCTGCATCTTCCTGTAAAGTTTCTCCCTTTACAATGTTTTATTTATTCTATTTATCCATAAAAATGAAACCCCTTAAAAATAGTGGTGGGGAGTGGCGCTCACAGCAGAACAACCCAGGTTTGTGGCATTTGAACCCAGTCTGAGGGAAATCTCTGGTTCTGTGGGAGCTGTTCCAGGGTCTCTGGATCTGGGGAACTTTCCTGGTGGAAGTGGGGTAGATGTGAGGGAGCACTCATCCCAAAACATCTGGGGTGAGAACTTGAGGACATTTGTTGGGAATACCCTGATTACTCCAGAACAGCACAGAAGTCACTCATATTTTTTCCAAGATGGTGCAAAAGGAATGAGAATCCTTCATTCCCTCACTCCTCAGCGAGGGAAAAGGGGGAAATCAGTCAAATCTCACTCCAGGAACGGTTTGAAATTGGTGGCTTGGATTTGCAGATTTATTTCTCCCTCTCCTTGGCTGCACTGAGATTTGCTGGATTTGCATATCAGGGGAGATTATTTTCCCTGCCTCAGCCTCGGAGGAGCGGGCAGGTGTGGAGCAATCAAACCCCATTGAGCTGGAAATGCTCAGGAAGCTGCTCTGGGCCGGCAGCTTCCTCCTCTTCCTTCCCAGCTATTTTTATTTCTCTACAAATCCCTGCCACTGCATTGAGGACTGGCTTGTCCAACTCTGCAGCTGGGCAAGGGTGGCCTTTTGCTTTTGCTCTGACACCCTGGGGAGTGTCTGCAGCCCCTTGGCTTTATTGCTCCTCTGGAGTGCAAGGCCAGGCCTAAGATCCGTGGGAAGAGCTTTTCACAGCAGGTTTTAAATACCTGGGAGCAGCTCCTGGAAGGGTTGACACCAACAGCAGACACTGCATGAACATGGTGTGGGAAAGGCAAGGGCAGAGAAAAGGGAGTCACTCCTGCCTCCCCTGAAATCATCCAGAGGTAACATTAATCACTTCATAGTTGGTTAAAAAAAGGCCTCCTCAGCTTTTAAATACTCCCTTCCTCATTGTTGATTTCCACAGGTAAAAAAGGCAAAATTAAAAGAGGCAGCAAGAACAGGATCCCAGTCCAGGGGAGCCTGGGGCTGCTCGAGCTCTGAGCCCAGGAGCACGGGACCCTGGTTAGCTGTGATGGATGGGCAAGGATTGAACACAACTGGCCCTGTGCAGCACCAATGTCCCCAGACAGCAGCCAGGGCTGAGCCCTGCTCATCCAGAGACAGATTCTGGTGGCCAGGAAGGAGGGAGAGCAGGGGGGGATGAATGGACTCCAAGGCCAGAGCCCCAATTCCAGCACTCAGTCCTGGCTCAGGAGCTGCTGGAGCCCTCAGAGAGGAGGAGAAAGGAGCAGCACCTCGAGCTGGGGAGTGCTGGGGAGCAGAAAGGGCTCAGGACATGAAGGGTCCTACCAGAGGAATGGAAAACTTCCCTCAAAGACTCCAGGGGAAAGTCAGCTCCCTTGGGAAAGTGAGGCAGCTCCTGATGGAGGCGGAGGTGGGGGGAGAATAACACACACCGAGTTCAGGTTTGCAGGGGGGATGGGGTCATGCAGAATTCCCTGGTTGTGCAGAACTCCCTGGGATGTGCAGAGCTCCCGAGGTCCCCTGTGGCAGAGGGAGGGAGCAGAGAGGGGGAGCAGCACAAGGTCCAGCAGGGCCCTGCTGACCTGGCAGCATCCAGCAAAGCCTGTCCTTCAGAAACATTTTGGTCCCAAGGACACCAAATGACCCCCAGTTACACTCCTGTGCCCTGTCCCTGAGGGAGGGATCTCGTGCACTGAAATTCCCATGAAAGCTCAAGGGAATTAGAATTGAAATTTTGCTGTTGAAATCAACCCCATTTTTGCCTTATTCCAAAGCTGCTCGGGTTTGCAGCAGGTTATGAAACTGAATTTTGCTTGTTCCACCTGTTTAAAACCAGAGGACTGGGTGGCACCACATCATGTGCCACTGCAGGAACTCATTTTACCTTTCCAGGCTTCAGCACCTTTTCCTGCAATTCCGGCAGCAGGGCATGGAATAAACGAGTCCATCTGCAACCCCTGACAGCAGCACTCCTCTCCCTGGATAAAAGCTCATCCAGAGCTCCTCTCTGGTTGTTTCTGCCCTGAAAGCTCACCCTGAGCATTATCAGCACTCTGTGGTCGTTAAAAGCTGAACAATGATGTCCCCAGCCTGTCCATCCAGCTCTCCCCACAGAACCCAGAGCTAAACAATCCAGTAATAGCCATGGAATGTTTTTTTTCCCTGTGCCAGCAGTGGCTCTGGCTAAGTGGCATGGTCCCCGAGGGGCTCAGGTTTTAGGGATCCCAGCAGAATTCCCAGCACTTGGTACTGCTCTGTTTCCTCCCAGTAGCCAGGTGCTTGCACAGGAGATGCTCTGGCAGCTGTTCCAGCTCTGGATAAGTGCTCCAGGAGGATTCCAGGGGGATTCCAGGAGCTCTGCTGAGGCTGTAGATGTTCTTTGTTGCTCCCAAACTGGGAGGTAACCCACACCCCATTCCTCCTCCTTTCCAGGCAAATTCATCTCTCCCGAGTTGCCCTCCATGTCCCAAAGCTGTCAGGAGGAAGAAAACCAGGCCCTGTTTGCTGCTTCCCATTGCTGGATGCCGGAGAAGCGACAGCTCATTTTCCATAACGAGCTCATCAGTGTAAAACAGCAGTGGGGAAATGGCAAAGCACTCAAAATTGAGCTCCTCTGCCAGGATTTTATAGTTTTTTTGCTTGTACCACCTCAGCCCAGAGCTGCTGGATGATTCCAGACACATGGGGCTGTACTTAGAGCCCATCCCACTTTGGAGGGGCCTGGCAATGGCACAGGGGGAGGCTCTGAGGGGCTCCTTGGTGCAGGTTCATCACTGCCAGGTGTGGAACCTGCTCTGGGCCCTTCATCCTGCGGGGATTGCTCAGGTGCTGGGGTTGAAGGGGTGCCTGCAGCTCCTGGAAAGCACGGGACAAACCCAAACTCTCTGGCTGGGTGTGAGCAAAAGGCTCCATTAGAGCCCTCTCAGCCCTTTAGCCCAGACAAACCCACACTTTCCCCTCAGGGGGGATTGGATCAGTTGGATTCAGGTGTGCCCTGGCAATTCCTGGCTGCCCGTGGGGATGGGGACAAACCTGTGGTTTCTGCAGGTTCCCCCCGGCCCCTGTGACCCCTCTGGGATCGGGGGGGTGAGTACACAGCTGAGCTGGCCAGGGCTGGGAGCAGCAGAGTTTGGTTTATTCTGGCTGAGGCTTTGCTGGGTTGGGGTCAGGAGTTCCAGAAGAGCTTTACAGAGGAGCAGCTCCAGGAGCAGGAACAGCCCTGGCTGTGCTGGGGTCTCAGCCCTTTGAATAGGGTACAGACTTGGAACCAGAGCTCAGCTGGGGCAGGGTGAGGAGCCCCAGAACCTGCATTTACCCATTCCTGCAGCTCAGGGGATCCCTCTGACACCCAGAGCCCTCACAACCCCCCCAAGCCCTCTCAGAGAACCCACAGCTCAAACCCCACCACAGATCACACAGATATATTCATTTTCCTCTGCCTCTCTTCAGCTTCAGACTTGTGAGGACAGAAACACCCCCAGGTCTGGCTGAAGTGCTGGATTTATAAATCCTCTCCCGTCCTTTCCCCCATGAGTTGCCCTTCACAGCCTTTAGACCCTTACAGCACATTATAGACACTAAAATCACATCAACTGTGTGTGCAGGGTCCACAGAGCACCTGCAGAGCACTCAGGGACAGCGAGAGGCAGCAAGGGTGAGTCCCATCACATTGTCACCCTGGAAATTGGCTCTGGGCACGAGTGAGCACAGAGACTCCTCTGTCCTCAGCCCCAGTCCCTTGGGATCTATCCCACAGGGACAAAGGTTCCGTCCTCAGGAGCCCACCCCTCCCAGGCAGCACAGCTCAGGTGTTTGACCCTGGCTGTGCTTTATAGGACAGCCATAAAGGCAATAAAACAAAAGGTTAACACGGCCAAGTTCATAAATCCAGCAGTCAGGGATTAGAACATTCCTGTTTGTCTCCCCTTTATTGAAATTTTAGATCCAAAGGTTTTGGTTTGCCCTTGCATGGAGCCTCGAGGTGGGAGGGGAATTGAGTCTTAGCAATCAGGGCAGCTATAAAAAGGCCTGGGACAGGCTGGGCTGACAGGGGCTTTAGAACAATTCCTAATTTCTGTATTACACAGCAGAGTCTCTTCCCAGCAGCCTGAAATGGCCCCTCCTGAACCAGTTCCAGCTCTTTGATAAATTATTTCCTGCAGCTATTTTAGCAGTAATTAGCTATTTTATTTTTATTAGTTATTAGTTTTTAGTTGTTAGTTTATTTTTTAGTTTTTAGCAATTTTATTTTTATTAGTAATTAGTTAATTTTAATTAGTTATTAGCTATTTTATGAGTTATTTTCTGCAGTTCTTTCCACCAGCCTCAGCTGCCAGAGCAGAATTCCTGAGTGGTCCCATAACAGTGCAAAATTCCCAGCTGGGATTGCAGAACTTCTCTAAATTGAGAAACTGTTCCATCCTCCAGGTCCCAGCTCCACGTCCAGAACCAGCCCTGGTGCTCATCGTGGACAAGGCACCCAAGTCCTGAGGAGGAAAAGCTTCTTGATCCCTGGGAAGGTGTCAGCTGTCTCAGCTCCCCCCATCCCAGGTGTCCCTCGTGCTTTCCACCATGAGAGACTGACCTCCTGCCTCCCCTCCCATCCCAGGACCCTTCGGAATTACAGCAGATTTACACTAAAAGGAAATGCCTATCGAAAGTTATCAAGATTATTTGAGAGAAGAAATCATTTCTCCTGCTTTCCAGGCACGTTGGTGTCCCTTGGCCCTCTCTGCCCACTCCCATTGTTTTTATTTTCTACCGTCACTGTAAATATTTTATCTGGAGCCCAGATTACTTCAGTGCCATTTACTGCTGCTGTTCCCATCTCCAGGAGAACAAGCCCTGCTGGGCTTTAATGCCACCTGCAGCCGGTGACAGATGGCCCTGTCCCCTGAGCTGCTGCTGTTTGGGGTTTTTATGGGGCTGCCTCCTCTGTTTTCTCTCCATTTATGGCCTCACTAACGTGGGGAAGGAGCAGAGGAGGCATTGATCACCTGCCAAGGGCTGCCCAGGGCAGGGCTGGGTGCAGAGCTGGCCTGGCAGGAGGGATGAGCTCCAGGGGATGGGCAGGGATGGCGTTGGCACTGCCAGGGGATGGCAGCTGCCCCGAAACCGTGTCCTGCACCTGGCACTCGGGGTCACTCCCTGGGGTGTGATCATCTCCCCGTGTCCAGATCTCTCCTGACAGCACTGATTAGGTCAAGGAGAGGACCAAAGCTTAAAGCCTTGTGTTAACAAGTACAGGGCCTAAAGGGCAGCTCTGTGCCAGGGCTCTGTCACCTCCCCTGGCTAGTGACCCCTCGTGTGACAATGCCACCTTTACCTGCCGAGACTGGGGCAGCAGAGCCTGGCTGGGGTCACCCAGGACAATTGGGCAGGGTTCAGGGGGGTCTCAGGCTGTGCAGGAGCCTGATGTGGGGCTAAACTGAACCACCCTCCTGCCGGGCCCATTCAGGATGCTGCTGCAGTTCTGGGGCCATGTGTTGCTCGTTTGGGCTCCCTGTGTGTCACAGCACACACAGGCTCTGTCATTGCCACACACCGAGCTTGGGAGTGATCTCAGCAGCGCTGGGAAGGGGCAGAGCTCCTGTTTGAGCTCCTTTATCCTACACAAGATTAGAGAGTTTGAAGTCCTGCACGCTCTCCTTGCCCATTACACCCAGAGCAGGTTTTTTGTGAAGAAATCAGCTACGAAACTTCACCTCACAAAGTTCTTCCCATGCTCCAAATAAAGCCAAACATTAATCTGGCTAAAATGACAGCCAGGTGAGGCACAAAATAGCCTGAGGTGGTTCAGGACATTAGGAGCAGGATGGGCTGGGAGCGATGTCCTGAGGAGTCAGCCCTGAAACAGCAGAGCACAAAGACTTGGTTGAAAAGTTAAATGTTGCTGAGAACGACTGATTTAGAACGAGTGAGATGGCTGGGCAGACGGGTCAGTAATTTTAGAACTAAAATTGTGATTAAAAGCACTTTGCCACCCAAAGCTGGGAAGCAGCTCCCTGATGGGGATTAATTCACACCGAAGAGCTCAGGGGAGTGGCGGGGACTGAACTCCTGCTCAATTCTTATCAAGTGAAATGTATCCAGCATAATCTGATAGGTCCTGAAAGGTTAATGTAAGCTAAATCAATGCTGTCTCCATCCCGATAAGGTGTGGGGAATTGTCCTTGAGTGTGAGTGTGCAGAGGCTGGGGATGAGGGTAATAAAGGGCTCTCATCTCCTGCTGATCCCTGCCAAGTCCCTTGCGGTGCAGGAGGGGTTGATAAGGGCACTGATTTATCAGCCAGCAGACAGAACACTGAGTCTGCTGCTAAAACATTCCATCTCCCTGCTCTAGTACATTTTAAACACCCAAACACCTTCCAGACAGCCAAAGGAGGGGAGTACAAAAAGCTGGAGAGGCACTGGCCTGGTCAAGCTTCCAGGTTCTGAGCACAGGGACTCCCTTGGGATCTGGAGACCTTAGCTGGGGAAATGATGTTAAAAGCTGGTTCTGTTGGAATAAAGAGCTAAATGGAAACCTGGCTCAGCTGGTGAGATGGTGTTTCAAATTGGTTTTGTTGCAATAAGGAGCTAAATGGAAACCTCAGCTGGTGATATGGTGTTAAAAACCAGTTCTGCCAGGATAAGGAGCTAAATGGAAGCAGAGTCTGGTGTGAGTTTAAACTTCCAGCACTTGGTTAAATCCCAGGGATCAAGGAGACTTCCAGGCTCCCTCAAAGCCATGGGAAATAAAGGGCTGTTTAGCTTCCATTAATCTTTAAAAATACCTCTTGAAATTAAGGGCTAAACCTGAAGACTTGGCTTAAACACTCTTCTGGTGAGCTGAGAGGGGCTGAGAGCAGGCTAGAGAGGGGAGGAAGCTCCAAGTTTGCCCTGGCCCCAGCAGGATCCAGCTCCCCTTCGCAGGATGTGCTCCTGGGGTTGGCACCACTTGGTTTAACCCAAGCACAAATAACTCACTGATGGCTCTAATTCACTCTGGCCACGCACTGCCAGACATCCTCTGTGATATTTGTGTCCTGCAACACGGAATGTGTCAGGACCAGGCTGGAAGCAGGCGCAGGGGGGCTCAGGGTCACACCGGCTCAGATCCACCTCTGTCAGCCCTCAGGCACAGAGGATTTTCCTGCGCTGCCTTTCCCAGCCTTGTCCAGCTCCAGCTCCCTCCAGAGCCCAGTCCCAGCCGTTCACAGACACCCTGATGCCACCACGATCTGGTGAGAAGTACAAAATGTGCAGATTTGACAGAGTTTGTGGATAATTCTGAGCCTTACGAAGCCCAGCTTGTGCTCAATGCCAGACCAGCCCTCTGCCAGGCAGGTGGGGCTTGGAGCTGCACTCAGCACTGACTCAGAGCATTGTTGTTACAGTTGATTAATACCTGAGCACTCTGTAAAGAGATAAATTACGATTTTGCACACACAGGCACTCTATCCACTGACGGCCGATCCATTTTCCCCCAGCGAGCTGCCAATTACCGGCTATTTCTACATTATGTTTACACAGCCTTTTATAATCAACACTCCGACCACTTTAGGTGTTAAGTGCTTCAAACTATTGATTTGATTAATCCAGCGGCTTCAGAAAATCATCCTGCTCTGCTTTTCTTGCCCTTCTGATGTGCAGCATCCCCGCTCCATCCACTGGGATCTTCCCATGTCTGAGCACATGGATCCAGGAGGATTCCCAGGCAGAATCCAGATCCAGAGGAGCAGGGCTCACCTCCTTCAGGCTGTCTGCAGGAAAAGGCCCCTAAACAAGGAGGGCAGGGCTGGCTGGGATCTGGGGCAGCAATTGTTCCCTGGCAGGGTGGGCAGGGGCTGGGCTGGAATTGCCAGAGCAGCTGGGGCTGCCCTGGAGCCCTGGCACTGCCCCAGGCCAGGCTGGACACTGGCACAGGGGGAGGGGTCCCTGGGGTGGTGGAAGTGGGTGAGATTTAATGTCCCTTCCATCTGTCAGGGGTCTATTTTCTGCTGTGAGATAGGATTAGGAGAAAAGCAAAGCAGGCCAAAACTTGAACGAGCATAAAGAAAACTTTATTAACAGAAGTAAAAGAAGAATAACAAGAATCAGAATAAAACCTTCAGGACACCTCTCTTCCTCCCCCCACACCTTCTTTCCTTCTCACTGACAACATACAGAAAGGACACCCAGAATTCTCGGTCTGTTTTCCACCTCTAGAATAGTCTTCAGTTCACTTAGGGAGAGGAGTATCTCTTGTTATGCTATGGAGAATTCTCCACAAGAAAACAGTCCTCTCATGGCTTCAGTGTCACAGTGAATCAGCCTCCTGGGAAGGGAAAAACTGTTTGCAGTGTGAAAGTCCCTCCCATGCCAGGCAGTTTCCCCACAGCTGCTTGCCTGGGCCATGTCAACTTATTGGGGTGCTATTTTAAGGATGAGCTGTTTTAGCATAGTTGGTTCTCTGTTATGTCCACAGGAAGCTAACGAGGCCCCAGACAGGGAGCTATTCCATACCAAAAAATGAATCAGTGCTAAACCAGAACACCATCTCAAACCATTCCAGGATTCCGTGACTGCCTCCACCTCTCCAGGTTGCACTGACTCAAGTACTTTCCCAACACAAGATGAGTTTTCTGTTAAGTCCCTGAGATTCCCTCTTGCAGCCCCATGAAGCCAAGGGAATCCACAATTCCAAAGGCTGACCTGGAGCCACCTGCAGATTTAACAGCTGGAATAATCCCCTGTTTCTGATGCCCTGTGGGGCAAGGAGGAGCTGTGGGGTTTATCCAGGGGAAGTGTTGGGTTTTTGGTGCCTTTGTCTCTCCCCCTTGGCTCAGAAGCTGTGGGATTTTGCTGGCTTTAAATGCAAACAAAGTCCTTTATTTCCCATCTCATTCCAAGGCCAGATCTTCAGAATGGGGACATTCTCCAGTTCCCACCATACCCAGCACAGCTGCCCCTGGTGCTTCCCTTCACTCTCATTATTTGATAAAATGATTAACACCAATCTGCCTCCCCCAGCTGTGGCTGCTGCCCTTCTCAGGCACCCCAATTCCTGTCCCCTGTGCTCTTGCCATCATTTCACAGCCCTGGAGTCTGGCTCAGGGGACAAGAGGTAGAAAGTCCCATCCCAGGTGCTCAGAGTGAGGGATGAAGGGCAGCCAGATCCCAGAACATTCTTTAGGAGAGAGCAGTAAATAAATAACCAAAGCATTGTTCTTGCAGGGTAATGGGTTTTTATCACCATGGAGAGAGCAGCTGGAGGAACAGGGGCACAGGGAGCCAGGGAACAGCTCCCAGACTCAAAGCCTGGTGACATCCAGTGTCTGCTGAAAAATGAGGCAGGGGAGGAGCAGGGACAGCCCTGGGAGAGATGGATGGTGCAGGTTTACTGCTTTACTGCCCCAGCTCTGGGAGAGGGATGATGAAAAACAATCCCACCAAATGGGAGCTCAATTTTGAAGGAGTAAATCAGTGGTGTGGAGAACTGCACAGCAGTGGCAGAGGAGCCACTGCTCAGGCCCTTCCCACCCTCAGCCCTGGGATTTAGGGGGGGAGCCTGGTGAGGGGCAGGGCTGTAACTCCCAGCTCTGACGGGGCACACGAGGCTCTGCAGCCCCAGACTTTCTTGTCCCTGGTTTTTGGCACTTCCCTTCCCTTGCCTGTGCCTCTGGTCCCACTCAGATATCCCACCTGTATCCCAGGGTGTTTCCCAGCAGATTTTAAAGCATTTATCAGAAAGTAGGGGTGGGGGGGGAAAGTGCTTTTATTTGCAGAAAGAGGAAGTATGGAGAAATCAGTGTGCCAGCCACCTGGATTACCAATCCCCCCCAAAATGTTTAAGGAAAATCAGGCAAAGGAACACTGAGCCCACCCCAGCCCTGGCAGCTGAACGTCTGGGCTGGGGATGCTCCAAATCCCAATGGGAAAGGCCTGTGCTGGTGTTCTGAGGAGGCTCTGCCTTATCAGAGAGCACAGGGGGCCGGGCAGGTGAATCCCGACAGGTAAAGGAGGTTTCAGCTCCAAGGCTTCCTTTGATAAGAGCTCAGAAATAGTTTTTCTCCTTGAGCAGTTTTTGCTGTTGCACAGAGATAATTCAGCTCCTGGCCTCCTCAGGAAGAGCTGCTGAGATGTAGCTGAGAGCCTCAAATCCAGGCTACTCCTAAAGCACCGTCTGGAAAATCCAGGCTTAAACTGAGACAAAATCTTCTTGGAACTCACAGTCCCGGCTAAGCTGGAGCTTTGTGGGTGCTTCTCATCTTTTACACCGAAAAAATACTGTAGGAAAAAAGGATAGGATGGAAACGCTTTCCAGGGAATGTGTAAAATCCCAGGGTGACAAAATGTGGGATGTGCATAGGGACATATTGTTCTTATATGGGTTTTGTAGTCAAGCCATAAAAAAATCAATGTATGGTGTTATATAGAACATATTTATAATATCCATCAAGAACTGTGGGGGTAGAACAAGGAGTAGTGGGTTCAAACTGAAAAGGGGAATTTAGAGTGAGAAACGTGGAAGGAATTCCTCCCTGGAGGGCTGAGAGGGGCTGGGCTGGGACTCCCAGAGCAGCTGGGGCTGCCCCTGGATCCCTGGCAGTGCCCAAGGCCAGGCTGGACACGGCTTGGAGCAGCCTGGGACAGTGGGAGGGGTCCCTGCCATGGCTGGGGATGGCACTGGATCATTTTTAAGGTACTCCCAACCCAAACCACTCCACAATTCAATATTTTTTGTCCACTAAATGGGAAAATCCAGGTGCAAGGCTGAAGGAATCTGGGATCTGTGCTGGCAGGAGCTGCCTCTCCCCAGAGCAGCACAGAGAACTTTGCAGAGCTCAGCTCCAGAGCTCTCCAGTGCCACCATCCATGAATAATAACGGCACAGCATTAAAAAAGAGGCCGGGATTATTCTTTTGAAAGTGTTGCAGCCTGCTTGAAAAATGACTGTTATTTATTTGATCGTCCCCCGAAGATTCCTTTGTCACAGGCTATTGTGTAAATTTGTGTTCAGACAATTCTGAAAATGTTGAATTATTCACTTGATTGGCCTTAATGTCTCCTGCTGAAACACCTCAATATGCTGCGATTATTATCGATATACGGTGGGCTAATAAAAGTGTGGCAAAAATAACTGCAGCTGGAATTTCTGATGGGAAAGGATAATTCCCTAACTGCTCAAACATTAGTAGTTAAGAAAGTTAAGATAAGGGTAATAAAGCCTCGTGCTTCAGGGCTTTGCAAACGGGGTTAGGAAGTAATTATTTTAAATTCTTTTTTCAGTGTTATGTAATTTAACTCTCGTTAATAAAAGACCCAGTTTTGAAAGGCAGTGAAAGATGGAGCTTGGAAGCAGAGGAGATTTAAAATACAGAAGCGAGTCCTCAACCTGCTTCAATGCTCTCCAAAAGCACCCTCCAGACACTTATTTGCATTTTCTAACTCCTGTGATAAAATATTTTTTCTTCCCCGAATGTCAGTATGTTGGAGCTCTGGCATTTCCCTGCAGTGGAGGAGCATTCCCTTGTTTTCCTGGCATCCCAAACCCCGTGGTTTGAGGTGCTGAGTTGGATTCATTTGTAGTTTTCAAGTGTCCCTGTGACTTGGAGCCATTTGGGGGTTGGAACGAGGTGATGTTCAAGGTCCCTTTCCATGATTCCTGTGGCTCTTCCCTGCACATTCCCAGGGACTGGAAGCACAGGGAATCTCCCTGATGTGGGGAATCACCCCGAGGTTTTGTCCCTGGGCTGGCTGTGCTGGAATCAGCAAGGCAGGGGAAGGGAGGGGGGGAATCCCTGCACATCCCACAGGGAGAGTCCCTCACTGGCTCCTCCTGGATGCTGCCAGGGACAAAGGGCTCGACAAATTCCAGATCCTCTGCCCAAAGACACTTTCTCCCAGTGCTCCACCAGCTATGCCGAGCTCCATCATTCCCACACCATAATGCCATTCCTTCTCCTTATTCCCAGGGCCTGGAGGGGCTCCAGGAGAGCTGGAGAGGGGCTGGGGCCAAGGGCTGGAGGCACAGGAGGCAGGGAATGGCTGCCAGTGCCAGAGGGCAGGGCTGGCTGGGAGCTGGGGCAGCAATTGTTCCCTGGCAGGGTGGGCAGGGGCTGGGCTGGGATTGCCAGAGCAGCTGGGGCTGCCCTGGAGCCCTGGCAGTGCCCCAGGCCAGGCTGGACACTGGGAGCACCTGGGACAGTGGGAGGGGTCCCTGCCAGGGCAGGGGTGGGATGGGATTTAAGATCCTTCCCACCCAAACCATTCTATATCTCCATGACTTTTATCTGCAATACAATTTCCTGTATTTTGTTGTATCCATGTTTTTTCCCCTCTTTCCCATTCTGCTTTTTGCATCCTGTACCCACAGTCACACACCAGGGAACAGCTTTACCTAAAATGTTTCTCATCCTCTCTGTGCTCCTGCCTGGGTGGTGATCCTGCAGATTTATTATCATTTCCAGATCTTCCCTCAGTTCCCACTCTCTCCAACCCTTGTCTCTCTGCTGGTTTGCCAGAGCCCTTTGGAACACGCCCCACAATCCCGGGTGTCGTGGGCAGTCAGATCCACGTGGCACAGCTGGGGGAGATCCTTCCCTGGCTGCTCCTCCTCCCGTGGGGTGAGACCCAAACCTTCCAGTCCCCTTCTCCTTCTCAGAAAATTGGGATAAAGGATAAGCCAGAATTTTGGTCTTTTCCCACAATCCAGGAGCACTTTCCTGGGATGCCACTCCTTTCTCAGAGTCACCGGGGTGTTTCTGATGGAAGAACCCTGTATCCTGAATAATTGAGGAACAGCCCAGAAACTTTTTAGGAGCCGAATGGAAGAATCGCCAGGGGAAGCCCCATCCCGAGTGATTGCAGGGCCCTTCCCACCCCCCGCAATTCCCAGCAGCCTGGGCAGGGTTTGGGATGGGGCTGTGGGAGGTGATGGAGCAGCCGCTGCACCCCCTTCATCCCCTTCATCCCCTTCATCCTCCTCATCCTCCTCATCCCTTCTTCCCGCTCCCCTCCCTGCCCGGCGTTGGTCAAAGCAACCGCGGCGCATTCCCAGCAAAACCGGGGCTAAACCCGCAGTGTGCGGGGAGTCCCACGTGGGCAGGGAATGTGAGCAGGGATCAGGGAATGTGAGCAGGGAATGTGAGCAGGGAATGTGAACAGGGATCAGGGAATGTGAGCAGGGAATGTGAGCAGGGAATGTGAGCAGGGATCAGGGAATGTGAGCAGGGAATGTGAGCAGGGA
>VXBS01006708.1:159711-199561 GCA_013400255.1 Sitta europaea | reverse complement strand
ACGGGGAACGGGAGCAGAGAACAGGGAATGGGAGCAGGGAACGTGAGCAGGGAATGTGAGCAGGGATCAGGGAATGTGAGCAGGGATCAGGGAATGTGAGCAGGGAATGTGAGCAGGGAATGTGAGAAGAGATCAGGAAATGTGTGCAGGGAATGTGAGCAGGGAATGGTGCAGGGAATGTGAGCCAAGATCAGGGCATGTGTGCTGGGATAAGGGAATATGTGCAGGGATCAGGGAATGTGTGCTGGGATAAGGGAATATGTGCAGGGATCAGGGAATGTGAGCAGGGAACGTGCAGGGAAGGAGTGGAAGCAGGAAATCAGGAATTCTGTGCCATTCCTGCCTGGGCAGGAGCTGTGAAACTCCAAACCCTGCTGAGTGTTCCAGCCTCGGCTCCCAGCTCAGGGAGTCCCCAGGTGGAGCTGGATTATCCTGCAGGAATAAATGTTCATCCCTGGGGTGCCTGTGCCAGCCCTGGCTGCTCCTGCAGCTGGGAGTGTTCCCCCAGAGCAGAATTTCTGAGCTTGGAAAAGGCCTCCAAGGTCCTCAGATCCAACCTCATCCCACCCCACCATGGTCACCAGTAGTTCACAGCCCAAGGACACATCCGTGGGTTTCTGAGCACTTCCAGGGGTGGGCACTCCCCCACTGCCTCCAGCAGCTCCTGACCACCCTTCCAGGCACAAAATTGTTCCTGAAATCCAATCTGAAACTCCCCTGGCCTGCTCTGCTGGGGTCATCCTTTTGTTCTTAGAGATTGGGAATGAAATTTCCTGATCCTGCTTAACTTCCTGCCCTCAAAGACCTCCCATGCAAACACCAGCAGCAGGGATCCAGATTTTTGTGTGTTAATGAAGACTTTTTTGGAGGAAAATAAGAATTAAGGTGTGAGGGAGGGTGGCCCTGACTGTTGAATCCATAGAGTTTTAGTTTCACCTTTCAGGACTCCAAGTTTCCTCCTGGGGTGATGCTGTGTCAACAAGTCAACAATTTGAAGTTGAACAAAACCCAGATTGTGCAGCACTGACACCAAACTCAGCACAAACAGGACCTGGACAGAGCAGCAAATTCCTGCAAGGATTTAAACCTGTCTAGGACAGTCCTACTGCCACGAGAGGAGAAAATTCTTCACCTGCACAAGGTGTTCCAGTCAAATAAATCATTAAGAGCAGAATAATTCTCCCCAACCCACCCCTCAGGGAGGATTATATTTGGCTCTGTTTTACCTCACATTACAGGAGATGGCTGGGGGGGATTTCCCTCCTTTTGCTTCCCAGCTGTGCTGAGTTCAAAACTGCTGCACTTGAAAAGCTCACCCAGAACCTACAAAAGTGGGTTTTCAGTCCTTGAAAAGAAACTTCTTGAGTTTTCCTTTTTTTCTTTGATTGAACCTTGCAGTAACTGAGATATCAACGATTAACAGGAGTAAAAACTTCCCCAAATGTCACCCAAACCCCAAGGGCTGTGAAATTCCAGCTGCCAGGGTTGGGCTTAAAGATGTCATTGCCATGCTAAAGCCTCAGGAATCAGAACTTCCTGAGAAGTGAATGAAGAGGAGCAGATGAGGGATTGTTTGAGGGGCTTTGCCAATTCCCCAGAAAAAAATCCCAGACAGAAAAACCTATTTGTGGCTGTAAACAAAGCAGTGTTAACTCTGGCAATGTGTGGGGAAAGAGCAGGAAATGACATTGTGGGGTTGTTCTCACAGTCAGAGTTTGGTTGGAACAAGCTTGGGAAATCACAGGGAATTTCCAAATATTCACAGCAGCTGAGACTGACTGGAAATATTGGAGTCACTAAGGGGGGGTTTAGTAAGACCTGAACTTTGAAGGTGTTTTAAGGAATAAGGGCTGGAGAAAAGAGAGCACCTTCATGGATGGGCCATCCCTGCAATTCCAGGAGGGATTTCCTAATGAAGAATTCCACATTTACCCAACAGAGGCACTTTTTATCCTTCTGTGGGGAAGCAGCAGTTCAGCAGCTGCTCTGCACACGGAGAATGTGGAATCCTGGAATGGTTTGGGGTGGAAGGGACCTCAAACTGATCCTATCCCACCCCTGCCATCTCCTGATGCCCAGTGAGGAAAGAAATTACTCACTCTGGAGCAGAAAAGCTGGGAAAGCCACTGGAGTCACCTCATTCCATCAGCTCCAGTACTGGGTAGGAGAAGCAGCCACAGGCACAAAGATTGGATTTGAAAAGGACTCTCCACTTTCTCTTTTTCCTCCTGCATAGTGGAATCAAGATGTTTTTATTCCAATTGTAATCATTATTTTTTCAGTCAGGTTGCAACTGGTAGCAGAGGTCCTGCAAAAATAAAATCTCTTGTGTTTGAGTGCCAGAACAAACCAGCCCCGAGTACAAACTGAGGCTTCGTGAGACTCCTTAGCTTCTCCCGAGGGAAAACCTGTCCCAGGTAAAAAAAGCCTTTCTCCCATCCGCCAGCATCGCATGCCGGTGGGGTTTGCATTCCCTCCCTGGGGGGGCAGGAGGGGACAGAGCCCGCTGGACAGGAGGGGACAGACCCCAGCATGGCCCGGCAGGAATCGCCCCCCGCTGTCCCCGCCCCATGGCAGCAGCTCCCCGTGCCCCCGGCACGGCTGGGGAGGGAGCAGGGAATGGGGCAGGGAATGGGGCAGGGAATGGGGCTGGGAGGGAGCAGGGAATGGGGCAGGGAATGGGGCAGGGAATGGGGCAGGGAATGGGGCAGGGAGGGAGCAGGGAATGGGGCAGGGAATGGGGCAGGGAGGGCTGGGGGGTCACACCGAGGGCACGGCTGGGGGTGACCACACTGTGACCCGTCTGTGACCCCGCAGGGCAGCTCTGCCCCTGCCCTTCACTCAGAGCCTCACCTGGGGCTGCCCAGCACCCTGGAGGAGTCTGGGGATGCCCTGGAAGTGTTTGGTGACACTCTGGGGTTTAGGGCCACTTGGGAGGTGTTTGGACACTGTAGAGGAGTTTGGGGACACTGGAGGTGTTTGGAGACACTGGAGTTGTTAGGGACACTCTGCAGCATTGTTCTCCCTTCCAGCCAAGCAGCTGAAACAATCCTGTTCCTTCCAAGGGGGATTCAGATAAATGCCCAAGTCACTCCTGATGGAATCCTGAATCCACCTGAATCTGTGCTTGAGTCTCCCAGTTCCCACTGCCTTCTTGTATTCCCATGGCAATTTCCCATCATTGGCTGCTGAAATCACATTTCACCATTAGGCTGTTCCTGGATGATTGTGAGGAGCATTGGTGCTTTGCTTTAGGGTTAAAGCCCCACTTTGCCTCTGCTTCCATCAATCCTTAATTACTCCCATTTTATTTGGGTAACACCTGGTTTTCCTCAAAGCTCTTTGGGTGTAGCTTCTGCA
This sequence comes from Sitta europaea, assembly GCA_013400255.1. Lineage (NCBI taxonomy): Eukaryota > Metazoa > Chordata > Aves > Passeriformes > Sittidae > Sitta > Sitta europaea. The sequence continues at coordinate 196,201 of VXBS01006708.1, read as the reverse complement.
GCTTTTTTCCCCTTGTTTTTAATTCCCTCTCTCCTCTCCTCTTTTTTTTCATCCTGGCACACAAACAACTCCCTTTGGAAATCCCAATCCACTGATTGGGAATTGTGACCATAGCTAAAGGGCTGGAAGTGAAGCTTGGGGGTCAAACCTTTGGAATCCAGGTCTTCTGCCAGTTTTTAATCATCCCATGTCCTGTTTCTCTGTTATCAGACAAGCATGAGTTTGGCTTTCCAGGTTTATGGCAGGAATTCTGAGCGATGTGTTCTCCTGGTCCCACATCCAGGTACAGCCCATTTTCCATGGAACAACTCCAGCACTGCTCTCATCCTGCTGGGACTCAGGAGCCCGTGGAACCCCAATCCATCACACCAAGCTTTGTTCCAGCAGGGCTGGGGGAGACACTCCATCCCTGGGAGCCCTCTGGGCTGTCACTGCCATTCCTCACTGCAAAAGGGGGGACAGGGAGGGGCTGAGTGTCAGGAGCAGACATTGCTCAGCTCTGAGCTGCAGCTCCCATAATTTTTTCATGATCCATGGCTCTTCCCAGGCTGGAAATGGAGAGGAGGCTGTTCAGTAACTGCAGGGAATATTTATCCAGGGCTAAGCAGATGTTGTGCAAACACGGCCGCCGCTAACGAGCCAGCAAGAGACGCCCGAGCCTCAAAGGCAGAAGAGCAGCGAGAACAGGGAGAGGCTTTAGTGCCAACCTGAGCGTGGAAAACATTCCCAGCCTCCCTTCCTCTCCCAACCTCCCCTTCTGAACATGTAGAACCTCTCCCAGTCTCCTCTCCTGAGCAGGGGAAACCTCTCCTTTCCTGAGTGTAGCAAACATCTCCCAACCATGGAAAATCTCTTCCACCCTCCTCTCCTGAGTGTGGAAAACATCTCCCAACCTCCTCTTCTGCTATCAGATGGATTTTCAAGGAGACCTCAGGGTCCACCCCCCTGCCCTGGGCCTGTCCTGCAAACCAGTCAGCTCCAAGGATGTGCTCCTGTCCTGTGGGATCCCCCAGCTGGGCCCACAGGAATTTCTGCCCAGCTGAGGAGCCAAATCTTCCCATTTTGTTCAACTCAAATCTCTCCCATCCACCATTTCTGAAGAATATTACTCCTATTTTTTTTCCTGTTTCTCAAATGTCAAGTAGATCTTTTACAGCAGCTCTTAAGAAGATAAAGGGGATTAAAGGATCATTTTATCCTATTTAAAGTTAGCTCTGAGACGATAGGAGTAAACAGGAACATTTTAAAGGATGTTAATCTCGGCTCTTTTTTATCCCCCCTCTCCTTTTCTTTTTCTTCTTCGCCAGCAAAATTTCACTTTGCTGGATGTGTTCCCTTTTGAGGGTGAAATGATTGCAAAGAGGCAAATGCTGCCACCCTTTCTCCTCACTTCAAAAAGCAAACACAAAATATCACTCCTGATTGCAATATTAAACATTAAGTTTAAATTGGGCTGTCAATCATGGGCTTAGAGCTATGGGAAGAGATGGAGAGAATCAGAGGGGAACAAAAAGGTTTTGGGCATGGGAGGGAGTCTGTCTGTTCTTGTGCCCCTCTGAAAGTGAGGACACAGCTTGTTAGCAGCAGAATAATGGAGATAACATTGCTTAAAAAAAACCCAAGCAGCAGAAATTTGAGCTTTGGAATGTTCAGGGGGATTTCAGGATAAGCTGTCAGGAGACAGAGCCAGTGAGGTGACATCTGATGGTTACACCTCAGACTCACAGCTCAGCTCCTCTGTCGGTGTTTGTACCCCAGCACAGCCCACAAGGACATCAGTCCATCAGAGGAACCAGCACCTCTGATATCAAACCTTGGCAGCTTTGATAAACTCGGGATCAGGGCCCCTCTCAGGTCCCCCAGAGCCTGGCTGTGAGCTCAGGCTGCCCTTGGGGCTGGCAGGGAGAGCAACCCCTCCCCAGAGCAGCCCCCACACTGCTCCTGCTCATTCCAGGCTCCAGCACATCCAGCAAAAGATTGCTGGTTTCCAAAAAACCCCGAGCATCAGCTCCTCTAAAGCAGCTCTCATTTTCCTGGAGGTTTTATAGACCCAGGACATTTGGGGATCAGCCAAAGGGTAGTGCAAACAGCAAAGTGTGCTCAGGGTTTCTGAGGTGTCTTCCCAAGCTGTGGCTGCCAGAACAGTCCCCTTGTTTTGGGACCCATCTGGAGATGTGGATTCCAGCCCCAGTCATGAGGTGGCAGAGGGAGGGACTCACAGCAAATGAGCCCTGTGGGGGTCTCAGCACGCTCTGAAGATTTGGGAGGAGCAAAGTCACCTCTGGGGCTTTCCTTTGTGGCAGGGTGTGAAAGCAGCAGGAGCTGCTGCTGCAGCAGCTTTTGGCTCAGGTGCCCATCAGATGCTTCCTCTCCCAGAACGTTTAAGATTTGTTCGTTCTTTGTTTATTCCACTTAATCTAAAATAAAAGTCACAGAGCCTTCAAGTGCATGTTTGACTCTTTGTTTGAGCAACATAAAAAAGAAAAACAATTGCAAAGGCAGGCAGTGCATTCCACTTCCAGGCTTTCAAGGGATTATTACCAATGGCAGGAGAGAAGGGAATTACAGCTTTGGAAACTCAGGGGGAAATACTGGGACAGCAGCTGCATTAAAGAGCTTCCCTCATTTTAAAGCTGCACTAATTATGTTCATTTAATACCAGACAGGAAAATATTGACAAATGCAGGAATTAAATGGAATTTCCAACTATGGTGCAGCTGAACCTCTACTGGAGGCCCTGGAGAGGAGCTGAGCACTGGGGTTGGGCTGGGATGTCCTGCACCAAAGGCAAGGACCAGCCAGGGAAAGGGCAGTTATTCCAGTGATGGACCTGCAGGGAAAGGGCAGTTATTCCAGTGATGGGATGCCATGCAGAGGGCAGTTATTCCAGTGGTCAGTATGCCAGTGAAAATGTCTGGGCTCAGGCAGAGGGTGCCCTGTGGGCCTGGCATGGCTCCCCCACAGCCCCTTACCCTGCAGTGAGATCTCTCCCTCTCTCCCCCCCAGCACATCCCAGCTCCCTCTCTCCCCTGTGGGGCTGTCCCAGGGCTCCAGGAGCTCCATCCAGGAGTTTTAGGCACATCAGGCAGAGACTCTCACCAGGAATGTCTTCACTCCTCTCCTCACTGCCAGGGCTGGCAGAGTGGAGTCTCTCTGTTATTTTTCCCCACTTTTCTCCATCCCTTCCCACACCTGCTCCATCCCTGCTGGCAATGTCCCAGGCAGGGAGGAACTCCCAGCAAGCTCCTTGTAGGCTGCAGCCCCACCAGTCCCCACATGGCTCAAAGCATCCCAATCCAGGCAAATCCAAAGCTCTTATTCTTCTCTGCCAGAGCAAGATTAATCAAATCCATCTTCACTAATTGGTTCCCTCAAAAAGGACAGCCTGGATTGGTACCAGGTGTGGGGTCATTAATAGGGATCATCAGCTGGATGAGAGACACCCTCGATTAATAGGAAAATATCCTGGTATTATGAGGGAGTCCAAGCTTTGATACCCATCAAAGCAACACAGGATGTTCTGGAGAGCTGTCAAAGAGAACAGAACCTGGCTCATCAGAGCCTGTTACCAGCCAAGCTCCAGCTCAGCCTCTCCCAGAGAAAAGCTGCCGAGATGGGAAGTGAGCAAGCTCCCGGCAGCACATCGATCCCACAGCCTGAGCCTGCCAGATAAACACTGCAGGACAAGCTTCCAAAAAAATAATTTGGACATCCATTATCTCAGCCAGCCCAGCAGAGCACACAGCCCCACATTCCCATGGTGCTTCCAGAGGGGTTTGTGGCCTGAGTGGCAGCACTGCAAAGCCCAGATATGGGATTGGGAAGGGATAAAACAATGGAGCAGGGACAGGAAGCAGCCTGTGGCTGCAGCAGGGTTGGCTTTGAGGCTGGGCCACAATCAGAATGGTTCTCCCCTTTTCTTCTGCTCTGAGTTGTGTTTATCAGCCCTGTGGAGATCTGAGCTCTTCTCTGGCTCCTCTGCACAAACACGGTGTTTTTATCCTTTTTTACAGAAGATAAACCCAAGCACAAACCAGAGGATAATTCCTGTCAGTGCTCACTGCTCCTCCCGGTGTGCCCGTGGCCAGGCTGGTCCCTCAGGCTGGGGGAGGCAGCTCTGCTCCCTCCTGGGGACTCAATCCCAGCCCCTGTGTGCTCAGCTCTGGGGACACAGGTCCTTTTCTCCTGGCATCCCAGTATTTCCCCCACACAGGGTCAAAGGCTGCTCAGAAATCTGCCCCCAATGAGGTTTTGCTGCCACTCGAAGATGGGGTGGGGTTGTTGTCACTGCTGCTGCACGAAGCGAGGACAGAGGGGATTGAGGAAGGGGAGTTGGAGATTTTTGGGAGATTCTCCTCTTCCTGTCTCCTGGGGGTGAGCAGCAGAACTGGGGGGCACCAAGGGCAGCCCTAGCAGCTGTTCCAGCTGTGCTGAAACTGGTTTGGCCCTCCCAGGTCTGTGGTGGTGGAGCAGAAAAGAAGGATTACGAGAGATGGAAGCACCCGGGTACGAGGGGCCATGGAAATCATTTCATGTCCACGGGCAGGGACACCTTCCACTGTCCCAGGCTGCTCCCAGCCCCAATGTCCAACCTGGCCTGGGACACTTCCAGGGATCCAGGGGCAGCCCCAGCTGCTCTGGGAGAGCCACCCAGAGATGCCTGAGGGTTGTGTCCCAGGCTGGCTGAGCAGGGAACAGCACAGCCTGGATGCAGCTGTGCCCAGAGAGCTGCAACTCAGACAGAAACAACCGAAAAACAGGGCTGGGAGCCCCCTCTGGAGCAATTCCCTGTCCCTGCACTGCCCCAGCCCTGCCCAGCACAGCCCTGCGGGCTCTGTGTCTGAGCCGAGTGCCAGGCACGGGAGCAAATGTGCAGTGCTCTGATGAACCAGAGTTAAACTGAGCTGGCTCAATTGAATTAAGCCCATTTTCACTGGGAATGAGCTGCTAATACGGTTTAACCATCTGCTGGAGAAGTTAATTTGGATTAATTTCCCTGAAAACTGTCGAGTAGGGGAGTCCTGCATCACCAGAGGCCTGGGGAGCGTTGGCAAAGTGACCTCTCCATTGACCCCGTGTCACCGTGTCCTGCACTGCTCCCTCTCCAGCAGTTTTCCCATTCCATGGGACAACAGAACACCAGGAACATTAAATGGCTCTGCTCCAGCCATGCAGATGGATTTGAAATCACCACACCAGGCCAAAGAGGTCTGGTGCAACAAGGACCTTGCCCGTAATTGGAAATTCCTTTAATACTCCGTTGACTGATTTCTTTATTGCCCTTTGATGAGGTTTAACACAGAAAACACCATCGGCCCCAGGGGCTGCGGGCTTGGCAAGGCACTTTGTGCCTGCTGAGAGGGGCTGGATTCTCCAATTGAATTACAGTGGTTGTTCTGCTCGTAGCCTTTCTCACGTCTCCTGGTGACAGCTGGCTCTGCAGATGACAGCAGGTTTGTGTTTCATTAGGACACTTCGCCCGGAGATCGATATTGCTGCACGCACCTCTCGGGGAACGCGCCGGGCTCAATGGGATTTGGGAGCAGGAGCTCCCCAGCAGACAGATGTTGTATTTGGAATAAAGCCTCACGGATTCCCAAACAGCCCTGCTGGAGACCGAGGAGCCCTGCCTGGCGCAATGCACCCCTTCCTCTGCGTGGTGGCATTTCTTGGGTGTCCTCAGGGCAGAGCACAAAGGCACCTCCTGCTTCCCTGACAGCCCGGGCACGGCTCTGGCTCCATTCTCCATTGCCCTCTTGTGGTTCTGGAGCAACAGCTCAGGGGAAAACCTCCCCAGACCCCGGCAATTCCTCTGAAATTGCAGCCTAACACACTGGAGGAGGCTGTTGGTGTCTTAGCGAAACACAAAATATTTCCAAAAGGTTTGTTTTGTTTAACCCCTTTCCCCTTCCTCTCATTGTTCCATCCTTCCCCCTCCATTGGCATCACTGATTCCATCCAGGAGTTACTCTGGAGTTCAGGCTGTATTGATGATTTGGGTGCCAATGAGTCTTTTCAGTGTAGGCAGTGAGGCATAAAAATGCCTTTTAAACCTCCTCCTTATGGAGCACTGGTTCGATGTGTTTAAAGGTGGGCATCAGGCTTTGGTTATTCACTGCTGGGTGCTCAAACCTCGCCACAGGAATCACTGGGAATGAAGTTCCAGATGTGCTGGTTGTGCCCTGAGGGTGCACATGAGGCAGGGTTCGTGCCAGGCTCTGGGTTTCTGTGACAGCTCTGGCAGCATTTACAGACCACCAACAGGACAGGAATGCTGAGGGACGTGTCTCGAGCTATATTTTGTTTTTTCAAAAGTCTCATGACATGAGTGAGACAATAGGAAGATGACAACAGCTTTCATCCCAAGCAGCAGACGCTGAGCTCTGTGTTACAATGCACTTAAAATTTATCAGCCAATAGCAGAAAGCAAAAGCTTACTTAACAGTACCTTCAGCCAACCAATATAAGTACAGGTACACTTACTTAAAACAATTCTGGTTAGCCTTAGAATACAATGCACAGTGCTCCATTATTAAGCTTTAACCTATGTCTTAACAGAAATACTTTTCTGCTGTCATAAGGATTGCATAATCTAGATTCAAGACACTACTTATTGTCTAATGTCCTTCATAACCATCTAATGTAGCTCTTTTACCTTCAGCATCAGCATCTACAGCATCTCTCTAAATTTTCTGCTTTCTTCTGTCTCTGAAGCCTGCTTTCACAGCTTCCCCAAAACACTTTTAATTTAGTGATTCCTACATGGTTTCAAGGAGGGGAAGATTCCACCAGCAGATACTGGGGAAAAATCCTTCCTGCAATAGTGGGAAGGCCCTGGCAAAGGTTTCCAGAAAAGCTGTGGCTGCCACTGGATCCCTGGAGGAGTCCAAACAAGACTGGAATATCCTAGGACAGGGGAAGGTGTCACTGCCTATGGCAGGGGTAGAAAGAAATAATCCTTCAAATCATTTCCAAACCAACCACTGTGATTATATAAAACCAACCACAGTGATCCAAAGAGCACAACCACTGTGACTCCATGAACCAAAACTGTGATTCCATGAACCCAGACATTGTGATTCCATGAAACTAACTGCTGTGATTCCATGAGCCAAACCACAGTGATTCCATGAGACCAAACATGATTCTATGAACCCAAAAACTGTGACTCCATGAGCCCAACTACTGTGAATCCATGAACCCAAACACTGTGATTCTACAAAAGCCACCACTGTGGTTCCATACAACCAACCACTGTGATGCCATGAGTCCAACCACTGTGATTCTATGAACCCAAGCACTGTCATTTCAGGAACCCAAGCACAGTGATTCCATAAGCTCAGCCAATGTGATTCCATAAAACCAATGACTGTGATTTCACGAACCTAACGACTGTGGTTCCATGAGCCCAACCAAAGAGATTCCATAGAACACACCACTTTGATTCCATGAACCCAACAACTGTGGTTCCAAAAAACCAACCACTGGGGTTCCATAATACCAAACACTGTGATTCCCAGAACCCAACCACTGTGAGTCAATAAGCTCAACCACGGTGATTCAATAAACCAAACTTTTCTGACTCCATGTAGCCAACCACTGAGATTCCATAAAACCAAACACTGTGATTCCATGAGCACAAACATTGTGATTCCTGTCCTGTCCACCTAATGTCTGTGGTTCCATGAGTCCAAAAACTGAGATTCTATGAGCCCAGCCACTGAGATCCCATATGTGCAACCACTGGGATTCCATGAACCCAAGCACTGGGATTCCATAAAACCATCCATTGTGATTCCATGAAACCAACTATTTTGATTCCACAAACCAAACCTCTCTGATTCCATAAAACCAACCAGTTTGATTCCAGGAGCCAGCCACTGTGACTCCATGAGCCCAACCACTGTGATTCCATGAGACCATCCACTCTTATTACTTGGATGAAAGCACTGTGATTCCTTAGTCAACTGTTGTAACCCCATGGTCCCAGCACTGTGATTTCATAAAACCTACAACTGTGATTCCATGAGGCCAACCACTGTGATTTCATGTACCCAACCTCTATGATTCCATGAAACCAATCATCGTGATTCCATGATCTGAACCACTGTGATTCCATAAAACCAACCACTGTGATGCCATGAGCCCAACCAGTGTGACTCCATAAAACCAGTGTGGTCCCACAAACCAAACCATTGTAATTCTATGAACCTAACCACTGTGTTTCCATGAGCCCAACCATTGTGATTCCATGAACCAAACCATTGTGATTCCATAAAACCAGCTACTGGGATTCCATGGTCTCTGGGGAGGCACGATTAGAATCTCAGAAATGAGTTCCTGCCTTGTTGGTGGTGCTCTCCAGTGTATGGAGAACACACAAAAGACTTTTCAGGTTGAAGTTGTACTTAGCACACCCTCCAACAGGGGCCTTCACCCCAGTGCCACTGTCACCAACCTTAACCCCTCCCTGACCCCACTGCTTTGTCTTCTGATTCACTGCAGGGCCACTGGGTCTGGTCACCAGCCTGCCTTTCTCTGTGCATGCTCAGCTTCAGAAGCCTTTGACACTTAGGCAGGGCAAAAATCCTATAAACCCCATTTGATGTTGAGCAGCAGCTTAATGAATTGCAAAACTGCTTTAAAATCTGGGTATTACATGGAAATCCTTTGTGGTTCAGTGCCTCTGTCACTAAAGCTCCCCACGTGCCCCTTGCAAAGGCAATTGGAGTGAGATCCTGAAATCATCAGGTCGGGGCCAGTCCCCACCCCTCTGACCTAATTTATCTTCCAGTGCAATTTAGGAAGTTGTAGGGAGAGTCAGGAGTGGGGGGAGTGTGTTAGTCAGGAGAAAAAGGCAGGAGAAACCCAGGGAGCATCTCCTTTATGGTATAGATCTCCTCAGTTTCATTTCCTCTGCTCAGAGCATGGAGTGGAAGGAAACACAGCAGCAAAGCCTTGAGGCAGAGACCTCCTGAGCCATCCCTGCTGGGGAGGCTCCTGGCCCCAAAGTCCCCTCAGAGGCTGGACTTTGAAGACCAATAAAGAATGTCAGGCTGACAAACCTGTGCTATCAGTAGAGCTCTCCTCTGCAGTTTCCAGGATGATTGCCCAGCTTTATTGCCCCTCTCTGGGCTGGGAGTGGGATTTCTCTGCTCCAGCTCAGGGAGAGGAACCAGCAGCTCCAGAGGAGCTCTGTGCCCAGCTCAGCTGTCACTCCAGCATTACAAATTTGGTTGGATAAATCTTCAAAGGTCAATGGCTGACAAAATCCAAGCAGTTTGCTAAGAAGGGAGGAAAATATTCTAAATGATGGCATTGACTCAGGGTAATAGAGACACAAATGGATACCAAATCCTGAATATCAAACTTCAAATTCTGCTACAAACTGATTTCAGGGTGTGGAGATGTACAGCAGCTGCTCCAAATGCATCCTGGACTCTAGCAAGGAAATGTCTCAGGTAGCAAGAGGACATATATTTATTTTCTATGTTCACTCCAAATTTCTGATGCTTCTGGAAATGTGGAATTCTGCAGGAAAATTCTCATTCTACCTCATGGTAGAATGATGAGATCATTAGCACTCCAATTTGTTCTTGAAGTCCCCAAACAATAGTCAGGCCAATCCAATACACAGGGCTCCTTTCTTCCTCCTGGCCTTTAACTCCCACAAACCAGGTGTGCATTAATGTGGGTGAGAAAGCAGACTGATGTGAGAGGGGGGCTCTTCTGGGCCCCCACAGTGCCCTGGCAGGAGCTTTGGTGAGGAGAGGGTTGGGCTCTGCTCCCAGGGAACAGGGCCAGGAGGAGAGGAAGCAGCCTGAGCCTGTGCAGGGGAAGTGTGGCTTGGATATTGGGAAAAGCTCCCTGCAGGAAAGGCTGTCCAGCCCTGGCACAGCTCTCCAGGACAGTGGTGGAGTCCCCATCCCTGGAGGGATTTCAAAACCTCTGGATGAGGCACCTGGAGACACTTGGCACTGCTGGGAATGGTTGGACTCAATCTCAGAGGGCTTCCCCAAGCCACTTCACTCCAGAATAAGATTCCTGCTTGAGTGTCCCTTCAGCTGGGACAGCACTGCCCTGAAGGAATTCTCTGCTCTCCTCACAGGTGTGGGAGAGTGGCCTCAAAACGTGACTAAAATGCCTTTTCCACAGTGGCCCAGCCCCTGCCCTGCCCTGCCAGGGTTGTTTCAGTGGCAGGTTTTTGGGTTTGTGCACACACAGAGCCCACAGCAGCCCCTCCATATTCCTTATTCACTTTCCCCAGTGCAATTCCAAGCAGTCATTACTTCATCCAAAGGACATTGACAGATTTGTCCCCAAATATCCCCATTTCTGCTCCATGCCTGGACCCCTGGGGACTCCACTTGTGCTTCACATCTTATGTATTTATATAACAAATTGTGGTTTAGGTATATTTATGTATTATACCTCATAAATATGGATGTACTATAAATCCAGGCCTTGTGGAGAGGCTAAAAAGCATTTTGGGGCCATTCTGAGGGATATTTAAGCAAAAACAGCTCTGCACCAACTGCCTGCAGCCCCCCAGGCAAGAAGAGCTTGCAGAAAAATCAGGCTGGCAAGAATTTGGTGGGAAAGGCTGGATTTTGGGGCCAGTTCCCCATGGGAGCACAGCCCATGGCTGAGGGAGAGGAGAGGCCCAATTAGGTGAGTTAAGTACAGTAATAGTGAAATGCTGCACACATTCCACTGCAATAAAAATGATAATGATTCTACTAAAAAAATATCATTACTTCACACTCATTTAATTCTGGAAATCTAAATTCACAAAGGAAACAAGAAGCCCTTTAATCTCGGGGTAGATAAATAGCCCAATTTTATTCCTACTATTATTTTTTATCCATTTCCAAGACATTTTATAAGACTTCAGAACACGAGAGCTTGGTTTAATTAACATTATCACATTAAAAAGCACAGCCAAAATTTCATGGCATTTTAATTGAAATATAATACTGTCTCACTTCATTTTTATTCCTTTTTTCTGCATCGAGCACCAAGATGAAAAACAGAGTTTGCACTGATTGCTGGCCTGGATGTGGAGGATCAGCAGAGAGGGGTTATAAAAGTGGCCATTTGCTCGGCCAGAGCAGGGAGGAATATTCCCATTTCCTTTGTTCCCACCTGAAACGATGGCTCTGCCTCTGCAGGTGATGCCAATTCCATACAAATATTTTTGGATGGAGCTTTGTGCACCTGCTGCCCAGGATAAAGAGGCAGCTCTGTGCTCCAGCAGAGCACCTGGGAACGTGGCACGTCCTGGCCTTTGGCAGCAGGGATCCAGCTGGGAGCTTGCCCTGAAAAATGCCAATATTCCCCTTTTTCAGAGCTCTGGGAATGCTGCTGACATCTCACAGGGAAGGAGCAGAGCTGGAAGGGCAGGGGAGGCACGGAGTGGGGCCAGTCCCAGCTGTTGGAACGTGGCAGGGGGTTGTGGGCACGGATTTTGGGATGTGGCAGGAGGTGGTTTGGCGTGGGATTTGGGAAGGAGCAGAGCTCAGAGGGTCCCTGGCAGTCATGCACCCAGACTTTCCCTCTCCTGTGCCAGCCCTGGGAATCAGAGCTGACATTCCCATTTGCAAAGCTGAGGGAATCGGTGGGATGAGATTTTCCAGGCTGAGCAGGAGCTGCCTGTCCCTGTCCCTCAGGCAGGAAAAATGTGAGTTACCCTTCTGGGGTTTGCTTAGCCCACCCTGAGGCACCTTCCCAGGGCAGGGAAGGGAGCTGGGCAGGGGCTGGAGAATCCTGGGGGAGCTGGGCAGGGTCTGGAGCCCCAGCAGGGCTGGGGGAGCTGGGCAGGGTCTGGAGCCCCAGCAGGGCTGGGGGAGCTGGGCAGGGGCTGGAGCCCCAGCAGGGGCTGGGGGAGCTGGGCAGGGTCTGGAGCCCCAGCAGGGCTGGGGGAGCTGGGCAGGGGCTCAGCCTGGAGCAGAGGAGGCTCAGGGGCCCTGCTGGCTCTGCACAGCTCCTGCCAGGAGGGGACAGGTTTTTTTCCCAGCTTTAGTTCTGTACTCAGTCCTTGGAATTCCTTTGGGAATTCCAAATGGAGTTTCACTCCCTGGTTTACCGGCTGGCAGAATTCCTCCATTGCATTTCCCTGAGGCTGTGGCAGCATTTGGAATTTGCAGTGGGATCCCTGATGGTCAGAAGGTTTCTGCTCAGTGTCCTGTCACCAAAAGCTGCTGTGCTGCTGCAGCCAGCTTCTCCTAGGGAATCATACTGGGCTGGAGCATGGGGAATTTTCTGCAGCTCAAGAGGGAGATGGCAGAAAAAAAAAAAAAAGATTTGCAAAATTATGTGTCAAGAAAATATCCTGGCTTTGTTCTTCAGCAGAGAGAAAAGAGAATGTGAAACTTCTGTGGAACAAAGTCAGGGTTCATTTCTTTCCTCTGGACAGAACCTGGAGAGCTCCACTGAGGGCAGTTTCCCACCTGATGCTTTAATCCATCCTTACCCTTGACACAATTTCTTTTCCCAGCCATCCATAGCAGAAATCTTCCAGCAAATAATAACATTTTCTATACTGGATCAATACATTGGCTTGTGCTCATTGATCTGAATAAATAAACTGCCTCACAGGAGCATGGGGACTTTGCTTGGAATCTAATTATAAGAGTTTCTTGTGTATGTATATATATTAAAGTCCACATTTGTCTATTTTTCTGGGTGGCCACACAATTCCTGAGGAACTGAGGGCCTTAAGGAAGCACATTTGGGAGGCCTGTGCTGCTTTTCAGGTCTGTTCATGGATAAGGTGACCTCACCCACGTCTGGCTGGCACAGGGATGGGCCGTGTCCTTTCCTTGGGATACAAAGAGCATCTCTAATGAATTGCTTGGGAGTGTTTTGCACCATCCATTAGCAACAATACCCTGATAACTGCACTTATAAATTTATATTTCTCCCTCAGAGCTCTCAAGCTCTTGGCAAACACAAGAAAGGACAGATCTGAAGGCCCAACTTCAATTCTCCTTTTTGTTCCTGCCCGTCCTAAATCAATAGAGATATAAAAGTTGGAGATGAAAACAAATCATGGCCATGCTGCAGCTTTCAGGGGGAAGCACTGGCTACAAGCAAACAAATCAATAAAACTTCGTATTCTTGGACCTGGGCTTGGGTTTGGTCAATAAATGCTCAGTGTTCTGCAGTATTTCACAGCAGCCTGCAGGTCTCTGCCAGGGCTTGAGATGGGAGTTTGGGCAGGGGATGAGATGGAAACTCCACTTTTAACTGTATTTCTCAAATTTAATGTGGTTTGCTTCTGACTGGAGGATTTTTGCCTCCCCAGCAGGTGGGAGCAGCCAGAGCCCAATTCCAGCACAGCCTCCCGCAGCTTCCTTTGTGCAGTTTGTTCTCTAAAACAGAAGGACTTCCCTGGTAAGTGTTTCCTGCATAGTTGGAGCTGGGAAGGGTCATTGATTTCAGCAGGCAAACAGAAAACAAAGCAACTTTGAAGGCACAAATGTGAGCAGGTGGATTTGGTTCAATCGCATCGAATCCTGTCTTTAATGCTCAGAGCCCAGTGAAGAAAAACAAATCTTTCTAAATGCCCAGCAAAACCTCACCTCAGAATTCAGACCCTGGGCTGAAGAGGCTGCTTTGGTCTCTGCAAGACGGAGGCAGCACTGCTTGGAATTCAGGCATGGTTCAGGTGGAATTATCTTAATGAATAATAAAGGAAATAACTCGGGTGGGGCTGCTGGAGGTGCAGGAGGTGTTAAAGGTCGGCATGACCTGATGTGGGGCATTCACACTGACAGGAGGGAAGAAAAGGGTGTTGTCACAGGGTTCCCTGGGGTGCTCTGTGCAGCTCCTGGAGGGTCTGGGAGGCTGGGGCTGTGTTCATTGGGGCAGGTCCCTCATCAACCCCAACCCACCCGGGCACTCGGGGCAAGCACAGGCAGTCATGGCAGCCTGGCTTAACAAGCAGTGGGTTTAACCAGTGGGACTTCACTCCTCACCAGGACAGAGGAGTGGGAACTCAGCTGGATTTCATCAGCTCCTGCCATTCCCACCATCACCACAGTTCCCAGCCAGCATGGAGGGGATGCTGCAGACCCACCCTCTCCTTGGGTGCCCCTCCTGGAGCCTCTGCCCTGGCGAAATCGGCCCCAGTTTCTCCCAGTAAACATCTTGCTCCTGCCATGGGCCTCCCCCAGCAGCACCAGGAGCCCCCAGGCAGAGGAATCCCCCCTGCTGCAGGGACAGAGCTCTCTGCCCCAGCCACTTCCCTTCCAGGTGGATTATCATTCCTGCCTGGGCAGGGGGGAGGCAGAGATTCTCCTGGGGTTGGTAAAGGAGGGCCCAGTGTGCACACAGGGGACACGATCTGTCCAGCTGCCATCAGAGCCTCTGCTGCTCCTGGGGGTCCTGATGGGACAACAGGCAATCCTCGGAGAGGGGGATGGCAGGAAGGATTCTGCCAGCCCAGATTTCTTTGTCAGGGTTGTGGTGCAGCTTTGCTATACTCCAGGGGTGCTTGAAAGCTGTGTCACAGAGGGTGGGAGAGCCACTGAGCTCAGCTCAGCTGGTATGGGGGTCACTGCAGTGCTGAGAGTGGGCATGATCCCTCTGGAGCCAGGCTGGGGGAGCTGGGGGAGCTGCCTGGAGAGGAGGAGGCTGCAGGGAGAGCTGAGAGCCCCTGGCAGGGCCTGGAGGGGCTCCAGGAGAGCTGGAGAGGGGCTGGGCCAAGGGCTGGAGGCACAGGAGGCAGGGAATGACTTCAAACTGGAAAAGGGGAGATTTGGGTGGGATAATAGGAAGGAATTCCTGTATGGGAGGGTGGGCAGGGGCTGGGCTGGAGTTCACCAGCAGTGCCCCAGGCCAGGCTAGACACTGGGGCTGGGAGCTCCTGGCACAGTGGGAGGGGTCCCTGCCAGGGCTGGGGGGCACAGACACAAATCTGAGGCAGTCCTGCCCCTCAGCTGCTCTGGGCCCTGTGCCCCCTCCAGCCTGCAAAGCCCCTGCCAGCCCCAGCACTGCCCCCAGCACAAATCCTGCTGTCCTGGGCTTTTCCCAGCCAGCCAGTGTGCCTGAGAGGGGCAGAGCACAGAGCAAGGGCTGCCTGGGCAAATGCAGGGTGCTCCTTCCCCACCTCCCAGCCGTGTCCTGTGGCCTTGTGAGACCCCAGAGAAACCCCAGTGTCCCTGTCACTGCCCCCCCAGACACACTGATTAAGCTCAGTGCTTGTTCCTGCTGTCGTTTATGATTTTTATGACCTGCAAATTTGCAGCTGATCACTCAAACTGCCCAAATCCCCTCAGTCAGACAAACAGTTTGGATTTATTGTGCTGCATGTTTTCAAACGATTATTTGATTCATATTTCCCCTAATGTTTTCAAAGCTTCATCTTTATTTTTTGAATTAATGAGAGCTGACAAGAGTCACCCCTCCCTCTGCTGTAGCCACAGTGATTGATGGGTTTGTTGAAGGCACAACTCTTTCACATCCCTTGGAAATGACACAGTTTGTGCAGCAACAGTTGGATTTTCTTCTGGGAGAGTGACTGCTGAGAGACCTGGACATGTGAATCCACTCACACCTGAGGAATATCTGGTTCCCAAGGACTCAGCCAAGGCACACAGCACCTCTCTGAGTGTCCTGTACTCTTTATTAACAGGGGAGCCAAAGGAGGCAGCTGGGAGCTCCTTCCAGGGCTGCCTTCAAGGCCAGGAATTGATCTTTCTCTCACCTTGGGCAGGTGCAGAGCTCCCTGGGAGGGTTTTTATTCCCCTGACAAGCACTGCTAGAACATTAAAGTGAAGTCCAACGAAGCACTCAGAAAATAAACTGAATTAATCTCCTCTCATTTTAGGTGCTGAACAGGGATGCACAGCTCCCTCTGCTAGAGACTCCTCTGGAACCACAGAACATTTTAGGGTGGGCAAGACCTCCAGGATCATCAA
This sequence comes from Sitta europaea, assembly GCA_013400255.1. Lineage (NCBI taxonomy): Eukaryota > Metazoa > Chordata > Aves > Passeriformes > Sittidae > Sitta > Sitta europaea. Next base: position 180,278 of record VXBS01006708.1, on the reverse strand, counting down.
GTCCAAGCTTTGAGCAATCCCACCTTGTCCATCAGTCAGCTGCCCTTCCAAAGGAGGTGAATCTGCCCCAGCTAAGTTTGGCAGAAATGGCAGCAGCTCCTGCTGGGGGACAGCTCACACCTAAAATAAATGATCAAATAAATCCTCAGAGGGATGCATTCCGTGTGTCTGGGCAGGTCGAGCCGTGCTTGGTGCAGGGCAGGAGCTCATCAGCTGCTGGGAGGGCTGCAAGCAGGGGACGTGACAGTCCCTGTGTCCCTGGATAACCCCCTGCACATTCCTGCTGCCCCGGGAATCCCAGGGTCACCCTTCCCTCCTGCAACACCAGGACAATAAAAACTGGAGCGCTCCTCTCCCTGGAGCTGGGCTCCTGCTGCTCCTGGCTCCTGGTGTGGGATGGGGAGGCTGGGCAAGGAGCCCCAGGGCTGGTGGGAGGGAGGAGGAGGAGGAGGAGGAGGCTGCTCCAGGGCTGCCCTGTGTGCAGGGTGTGTGGTGTGCAGGGTCCTGGCTCGGTGATTCATGGATCAGCAGGGGATAAATCACTGTGGAGCTCTCCATCCTCCCCCCGGCGCTGCTGATTTGTGGCAGTTTTATCCTGCCGTGATTCATCGGCAGCTCCTGGCCCTTCCAGCGCCCTCCCAGCACTGCAGCAGGGTCTGGGCAGCCTTTGCTGCTGCCTTTGAACACCCCAGCTCCTGGCGAGCTCCCCGGGGCCCTGCCCTCATCCCAGCTCCATGGCAAGCACAGGGAGCAGGAGCTGCCACATTTCCCTTCCGCGGGCTCCAGGAGGAGCCTCCGTGGCCATTCCCAGCCTGTTCCAGCCCCTCTGAAGGGCACCAGCCCTCTCAGTTCCTGCCGGTTCATCTTCATGCACCCAGAGCTTTTCAAGAGCTGCCCAGAGACTTTGAGAAGGGAACAAATGTGAGGAAAAAGCAATGGAATCCATAGGTGGATGTTGGCTGGACTGGTTTTCTGGGACAAAATGAGTGTGGAGCGTCCTGGTGTCAACACAGAGTTCCAGAATGGTTTGGACTGGAAAAGGTTAAATCCCACCCACCCAGCCCTGGCAGGGACCCCTCCCAGTGTCCAGCCTGTCCTGGGGCACTGCCAGGGCTCCAGGGCAGCCCCAGCTGCTCTGGCAATCCCAGCCCAGCCCCTGCCCACCCTGCCAGGGAACAATTGCTGCCCCAGCTCCCAGCCAGCCCTGCCCTCTGGCACTGGCAGCCATTCCCTGCCTCCTGTCACTTCATTCTTTGGAAATTGTCCCTGTCCATCTTCCCTGCCAGAGCCTTCAGGTCCTGGAAGGCACAGTCAGTCGCCCTGCTCTGTTTTCCAGGCTGAACAATCCCAGCCCTCCCAGCCTGTGCTCCCAGCAGAGCTGCTCCATCCCTCTGCTCATCCTGGAGCCTCTTCTGGACTAGCTCAGCAGCTCCACATTCTCCTGATGTTGAAATTTCCAGGCTGGGGCAGCTCTGCAGGTGGGGTCTCACCTGAGCACAGGAGCAGAATCCCAATCCCTTTCCTGCTGCCCACTGGGATCAGCTCAGGGCATGGAGGATGGGATTCCTTATCTGTTTTATTCTCAGCACAGCTCCTCCAGGACAGCCAGGAGCTCCATGGGATGGGGACAACGCTCCCAGCATCCCAAACAGCCAAAGCTCCCATGGAATGCTGGGCTTTTACTGAAATGATGCATTTTTTAACTTTGCTATTATGGGAAGATGTCATTTCTAATGAAATGTTTCAGTCCTTCCACAGATAATGCCAGAGCCAAGACCTTCATTTTCAAAAAAAAAATTGGGAATTGGGAATGAAATTGCTGTTTCCATTTTGAAATTATTTCTTAAATTCTCTCTTCCATCTTTCTAACTAAATCAAATTTTTAAAAATCAAATTACATGGCTCAGGAAAATGACAGCAAATTAACTCTCAGGAAGTTTCAGCTCAAGTTACTTTCCCTCTTGTTTTAGGGTCCACATAAAAATGCACACTGACATTTTAAACCTCAGCACAACAAAAATTGGCACTTGGGTTGGAAATATTGACTGGAACATTTCCCCCAAACCCTGAATTACCCCGAGGCTTTTGCTGCTCTCTCTCAGATCAGCACCAACCCCACATTTGTGCACAAGAAAGTGGAGCACAGAACCCTCACACAAAGGGCTGAGCTTGCAGAGCTGCCAGGAACCACATCTGGAGCTCCCATCCCAGATCCCCCTGGGCCACAGCTGCCCTGTGCTTTGTTCCAGAGGTTCCCTCCCTCTGGAGCCCTGCCCTGCCCAGGAATTGCCTGGTGCAGTGGAACCTGCCGAGCCTGAGAGATTCTGTGGCTCTGCTGGTGCAGGGCAGAGCAATGCCCCATGCTCCAGGGGATCCTGAGGTCAGGCTGGTGTCCTGAGCAGTGTGAGGGACATTGGGGTGACATCAGCTGGCACTGGTCACTCGTGGGGCCCCACAGGGCTCCATCCTTGGCCTGTGCTCCTCAGCATCCCATAAATAAGCTGGGCATGGCACTGGGAGCAAGTTCACCAATCTGGGAATTGTTGGCTCCTTTGGGGGCAGAGAAGCCCTGCAGAGAGAGCTCAGCAGATCAGAGCTGGGAAATCAGTGATGGTGAGGAGCAAACCCGGGGCAGCTGGGATTCTGCACCTGGGGTGGGACAATCAGGTGTGCAGAGTGTGGAATGAGGGGCTGGAAAGCAGCACCTGGAAAGGGATTCTGGTCGATGGCATCCCCCAAGGATCCTGGATGCTGCCAGCTCCTGCAGAGAATCATGGAATCCCAGGGTGGTTTGCTTTGGAAGGGACCTGAAATCCCACCCAGAGCCCCTCAGCCCTGGCAGGGACCCCTCCCAGTGCTCCCAGTGTCCAGCCTGTCCTGGGGCACTGCCAGGGCTCCAGGGCAGCCCCAGCTGCTCTGGCAATTCCAGCCCAGCCCCTGCCCACCCTGCCAGGGAACAATTGCTGCCCCAGCTCCCAGCCAGCCCTGCCCTCTGGCACTGGCAGCCATTCCCTGCCTCCTGTGCCTCCAGCCCTTGGCCCCAGCCCCTCTCCAGCTCTCCTGGAGCCCCTCCAGGCCCTGCCAGGGGCTCTCAGCTCTCCCTGCAGCCTCCTCCTCTCCAGGCAGCTCCCCCAGCTCCCCCAGCCTGGCTCCAGAGGGGCTCCAGCCCTGCAGCAGCCCCGGGGATTCCTCTGGGCTCTCCAGCAGCTCCAGGTGCTGCTGAGGTTGGGATTCCTGGACCTGGTGCAGCTCTGCAGGTGGAAATATGTTCCTGATATCCTGATGCCCAAACTCTGTCACTAACAAGACATCTCCTGCTTCCTCTCTGTCTTATTCAGTGGAAGGAAGGAATGAGTTTTGGGTGGAAGAATTCCCTGTTTATTGAGGAAACAATAAATTCCTCTGTAATTATCTCTCCCCCAAGGATTCTGAAGCACCCAGGTGACTCTGGAGCAGATTTTCCCTTTCCCTGCCCAGCTCAGGCCCTGTGCTCACAAACCCTAAGTGTAGCAGTTTTGCACTTAAAAACTCCTGTAAAAAATCTCCATATAAATCTGTGAACTAAATATATAAATTTCCAGTCATGCAAAAACACATTCCCTAATTCCTACATAAAAAGCAGTGCATTGTAACAGTTTTATTATAATGGGAACTTGAGGATGCTTCTTGTTTATGGGCTGCAATAACCACATCATAGACAAAATAAATCCTAAAAGGCAGTGCTGGAGTGTTCAGGCTGGAGTTTCTCAGCTGAGGATGGAGTTATTTCAAGTCAGTCACAAACACACTCATCATCCAGTTGTTATGATTATGATGATGCTTTTAATTAAAATGTTAAAGGAGAAGGAGGAAAAGCTGTGGAAAAAACACGTGGGGAAAGATGCAGGAAGAAAGACACAATTTTGGTCCTTTTCCTGTGTGTTGGTATTTCCCCAAAATGCTTTTCAGACATTCTCCTCCCTTTCCTTCCTTCTAAGGAATGAACCCATGTCTGTGAGACACCAGTGCTGCTCCCCAGGACCTGAAATGGGTGCAGCTGAAGGAGGGCAAGCTTAGATGGGATTTTGGGGAGGAAATGTTCCCTGGGAGGGTGAGCAGACCCTGGCAGGGGGAAGTTGCAGCTGCTCCATCCCTGGAAGTGTCCAAGGCCAGGCTGGAGCAGCCTGGGACAGTGGCAGGGGTGGAATGGGATGGGATTTAAGGTCTCTTTGCACCCAGTCCAGTCTGGATTTTCTGCCTGTCCCCCTTACCAAGGTTCACTGCCAGCAGCTGTGGCTGACAGAGCTGAGGAGTTCCAGTGGTAAAACTGTGAGGGACACACCTGGGTGGGTGCTGGAAGGAGATGCTTCCCTCTGGCTTGGTGTCCCAGTCCCTCCCATCTCCACAAAGGCCCAGGCTCAGCTTTGTTCCCCACAGCTGCAGGGGCAGAGCAGCAGGACGAGTGCCCAGCAGTGCTCAGGATGTCACCAGGGGCTGCAAAACTCCAACAACCCAGCCCAGAGTGAGAGGGCAGCTGCCAATGGCCTGGGCTAATTCAGGGGCTCAGGACACAGGGGCTCATTGCTGCCCCAGGGCAGGGGCAGGCTGCACACTGGGAAGGATTCTTCCCAGAAAGGGTGGCTGGGCTTGGAAGGGGCTGCCCAGGGAGCTCTGGAGTCCCTGCAGGGGTTTAAGGGAGGCCTGGATGTGCCCTGGGCTGATGGCAGGGGCGTGGGGGGTCCCAGCTGGGACTGGTGATCCCAAAGGTCCATTCCAGCCCAGGAATCCTGGGGTTCTGTGTCACTGACTTCCCACAGGGACCATTCCCTGGTGCCTGGCCAGGGCAGCCTCTGGGGCATTCCAGGCTCGGCTCACAAGGGCCTGAGCCACGGAGAGAATGTTCATTTATTTTTTATTATCCTCAGACCCCCAGAGGAGTTTCCCCCTCAGCTCAGGTCCCTGCTGGGGCTCCTGCAGCAATAACCAGATCCTGCTTTGCACAGTGTGTCAGCTCTGTTGTACCTCAGGAATTTTCCAGCCAAAGGAGCTCTTACTGACACCTTGTCCATGTCCTGCCTCATGAGGAGTTGCACCAGGGCTGTCTCCAACCAGGCAAATAATTCCCTCCCAGCTGGCCAGGGGGATGTCCAGCCCCAGCTGGGAGGGGGAGCTGCAGCTCCAGGGGTTTTAACCCATTTCCAGCCAGGAACTGCACTGGTTGTTTGCAGCTCTCTTTTCTAAGCTGAACGTGCTGGATTTGCTTTGCCTTTTATAAGCGCTTTCCTCATAATAAATAATAAATTAATAAACACGCTAAACAGACAAAGTTAGGCTGCATATTTTTCCATGTGAGGGTGATGAGGCCATGGAATGAAATTCCCAGAGAAGCTGTGGCTGCCCCTGGATTCCTGGCAGTGTCCATGGCCAGGCTGAATGGGGCTTGGAGCATCTGGGACAGTGGAAAATGCCCCTGCCCATGACAGGGGTGGCACTGGATGGGATTTATGGTCACTTCCAGCCCAAACCATTCCAGCATATCCTGATTATCAATTAGCATTTTAATTAGAAGTTTTTAGAATTTTTGCTCCTTTCTTGTCTACGACCACACATTCTTTAACCCTGTGGAGGTGAAATTAATAAAAAGGAGCTGAGGCAGAAAGAGTGGGATGGAGCAGAACAATCCCAAATCCAATGGCTGAGGAACCACAGCCAGAAAATGCCACAGTAGGTTCAGTCCAACATAAAACACATTTAAAGCCATGTTAAAACTGCATTTTTAATCACTGCTCATCCGTGGCGGTCTGCAGCCTGTGGATAAACCACTCATTCCTACATCTCAACAATCTTGAACTTCTCTGCTGATCCCACAGCGATGTTTTGGGAGGAGGAGAAGGTTGCAGGCAAAACAAGGATGATTCAGAATCTGGGAGGCCTGGAGGGCTCAGTCCCGTGTTGGCACAAACAGCAGAGAGAGGAGTTTGTGCAAGGAGGATGATGGGTCACTGGCTTTGGCTCCAGAGATTTGAGAAGCAGCAACAACAGCAATAACAAAAAAATAGCCCGAGGTTCTGACCTTTGTGAAGCAGAGGATTCAGCTCTGCCTCAGCAGGCTGGGATTTCACTTTGTCCTGCAGCTGGGATTTAATAAAGCATCGGCTGGAGCACGGATCCAGGACACTGGGGCCAGCAGCAGGGAGCTCTGCTTTTGTCCAGCCCTGAGCACGACCTGCAGCTCCACGGGCTGAGCTGGGCTTGTGTCCCTCAGCTGAGGGCCAGCAGCAGGAGCAGGAGCTCAGCCCAGTGCTCCTCTTGGCTTGGACATGAAACAAAATCAAATTAAACAAAACCACTCTGCTTAGGAAGGCAGAGAGAGCCTCACCCAATTCTGTGGCATGTGCACGTGGAGCTGGGAGCCAACATAAAATGTGTCATCTCCTGGCTGGAAAAATATCCCTGTTTTTATTTCTAAGTGAGTGGCTCCAATGAAATTGTTGCTGTTATTTATCTTGTAAACATCTTCTCCAATCCACTACTGTCAGCTCCCATTATTCTCCCACAAGCCTCCTGATAATGATCCATATCATCATCCCCTGCTCCTCATCTCTCTGTGTCCAGGGAAGTCTCAGCTTTCCTCTGCAAAACATCAGCTTCTCCCAGAGCAGCACAAAAAATTATACAGGTGACCAGGCAGCAGAAGGTGAGGAAGAAAAATATGAAATGCCACGGAAAAATCCAATAAAAGGAAAAGGAAACTCATAATTTCCTGTGAAGGTGGGGAGGGGCTGGAACTGTGCCCAGAGCAGCTGGGGCTGCCCCTGGATCCCTGGCAGTGCCAAGGCCAGGCTGGGCAGGGCTGGAGCCCTGGCACGGGGAGAGGGGTCCCTGTCTGTCACAGGGGTGGAACAAGACTGGCTTTAGAGTCCCTCCAACCCAAACCAGCCTGTGATTCTACAATTTGTTAAAGCAAATTCTGGGATGAGTTTTGGATGCATTCAGGAGGTGGAGCTGCCCTTCCAGCTCCTGAATGCATCCAGAATTAATGGCAAAATTAATTCTTGCTTCTCTTACCCCTTGGGGCTGGGGAGGCCACTGGGCTGGAGGAGTTTCTCTCCAGCTGCTGCTCAAGTTGGGCTTCAAACAGGGTGGCCCTGCTGGTCCCTGCTGTGGGGGTGATGAATCAGTATCCAAAATACATCCCAAATTCATCCCAAATTCATCCCAAATCCACCCAAAACACAGCACTGGCAGAGCAGGCTGATGAACAGCCCACCAGGGCTCTTTTCTCAGTGCTTCTGGACATCACAGCCTGCTGCTGAACAACTGTCTGGAGTTTCAAACAGCATTTTGCCCAAGCCAGGGAGCTTCATGTGCAGAGCAGTCCAAAATGAGAGTCGTTAATGAAGCAAACCAGCAGTGAAGGCAGCAGTGGTGCCAACATTCCTCCTAATCCCCACAGATATGGGGCAGAAGGTCTGAATGAGCAGGAGCAACTGCTGAGCTCCTGTTTAATCACCTCAAACGATTTCAGAGAGGAGCAAAGAGAGGAGCAGGAAGTTTCTCTGCTAATTCCTGGGATGAGAGGCAGCAGGAGGGGATTTATCACCCCGTGAGCACCAAATGGGAACAAACAAAGAAATGAATGAGTGGCAGCTTGTCCAGAGCTCGGTGCAGAGGGGGAGACAGAGCAGCAAAGCTTTGTTAATCTTGAGCTCAGCTCCTGAGCCACAGGCACAGCCAACGTGGCACTGCCACTTGGCTGGCCACCAAAGGAACTCGGCGTTAAACAGGAGTTCTTTTCCTGATGGATGCATCCCTGAGAATGGAGAGTCATAAAAGAGAAAAATAGACTGGTTGTGCTCTGGTAGCAACAACCTGTGCAGTCATTATCATCAGCTGCCCCTGTGGATCAGGATTGTGTGCCTGTGTGAGGCACTTCCCACAGTAATTTATCAGCACGTGGATTTATGGACTCCACAAATGCTGTCTGGGGCGTTGTTTTCCCCTCCAGTTCCCCAGAAACGCCTCTATTTAGCTTTTGGCAGGATTGCTGCTCCTCCATGGCAGTGGTGGGTGGGAGGAGTGGCCAGCAGGGCAGGAGAATTCTGAGCCCAGGGGGGCAGTGGCTCTCGGGGGCTCTTGCTGCTGGCCTTGTGTCCGAGGTGTCCCAAAGGATCCCCTCCCACCTCTTCTCATTCCCAAGGCTGGGAGATTCTTCTAGGCAAACACCTCCTCCCACCCCTGGATTCCCTGGTACTTCCACAGCTCCATTTTTAAATCACAGAATCCCAGAGAGGTTTAGGGTTGCAAAGTACCCTAAAGTTCCTCCAGAGCCCCCCAGCCCTAGCAGGGCCCCCTCCCCCTGTGCCAGTGTCCAGCCTGGCCTGGGGCACTGCCAGGGCTCCAGGGCAGCCCCAGCTGCTCTGGCAATCCCAGCCCAGCCCCTGCCCACCCTGCCAGGGAACAATTGCTGCCCTCTGGGGACATTCCCTGTGTCCTGTCCCTCCACGCCTTGGGAAGAGTCTCTCTCCATTTTTCTTGTAGCTTCTTCAGGCCCTGGAAGAGGGCCCTGGAGCTCTCCCTGGAGCCATCTCTTCTCCAGGCTGAACAATCCCAGTTTTCCCAGCCTCTCCTCCCAGCAGAGCTGCTCCATCCCTCTGCTCATCCTGGAGCCTCCTCTGGCCTGGCTCAGCAGCTCCAGGTTCTGCCTGTGCTGGGGCAGCTCTGCAGGTGGGGTCTCACCTGAGCACAGGGCACAGGGGCTGAACCCCAGTCCCTTTCCTGCTGCCCACACTGTGGGATCAGCCCGGGGCTGGAATATTTTAAGCCTGGAGTGTGGTCAGCACTGAAGCCCTTCCCAGTGGATGCATTCCTGTCTCCTGAAACTCGTGGGCAGTTCACTTGCACAGCAGACAGAGTGCCAGGACCCTTTGTGACCCTGAGTGGGTAACAAAGTGTGCCCAGGCCAGGGCTCAGCCAGCCTGGGGCAGCTGTGCACCAGTTCCAGCACAGCTGGAAATTGTGCAAACCCAGGCAGAAGCCACAGGGAACAGAAGGCAGATAAGAAGCAATGTTTGTGCAATGGAAATGCACAAAAACAATGGGAAGTGAACATTGTTTTGGTGCTTCAACAGGAATGTTCTGCAGAAAGACATTATTTTTCCTGGATATTGAAGGGAAGGAGCTGAAATCACTGGAAATAATCCAGCTCACCCTGACAGTGTGAATGAAAATCCCATATGTACAATGTGTGCTTTGTACAGATGGCAGCATGAGAAGAGATCAGACTTGAGGAACAAAAATATCAGCCCCAAATCACCTGATTCTGGGTGTTTTCCCCATCTCCATGTCCCTTTCAGCCCTTTTTGCTCCTCTGGGATGGTTTTTACTGGTGAATCCCAGTGCAGAACAGTGTGGGTGTGACAGGGCAGAGGTTTCTTGTCCACTCTGTGCCTCCACAGGCTCAGGTAGGCAGATGAAATTAATTCCTTCCTTTGCCATTCTCAGAGAATTCTTCATCCCCGAGTTAATTCTGAGTGCATTTTGAATCAAGGCTGCAGGTAGATTGGGTAAAAAATTAAAGTTAAGCTCTGCAGAAGGGACATTTACATGCAGCAGTGGTACAAATGGGCAGATATATTTTAAAAATTAATTGTATCATAAATTAATAAGTTAATTAATGACCATGCTTAGCATTCTGCTTTCAGTGCATGTGATGATGGTGCACTTTTTACAAGACACTCATAAACTCCTCAGCCATTTGAGAGGTTGTGATGAGGGACAAAGAGCTCAGGTTGGGCAACCAAATGTGGGGAAATCTCATAGGCCTCAAATCTTTAAGTCCTCAAATCTTAAAGTCCTCAAACAACTGCACTTTTTTCACAGGTAGAGGCAAAAATATTTGTTCTATAAATTCATCACATGGTTGTGGTCAAATGGTCAGTGCAGTTTAACAAGCCTGGTGGAAGACAAGGGCTTGTTCTGCATCCCTAAATCTCAGCCCTTCCCTGCCATTTCCTTGCATTCCAGCATTCTCCAACAATTCCCCACGAGATTTTAATGCCCCCTTACTGCAGGTGGAAAATTTCTGGCAGGCAGAGGCAGGTGGGCCCCAGCCCATGGTGACCCCAGGGGAAGGGGGTGTCAGAGCAGGACAGACTCAGCTGGTGGAGATCAGCAGCACGGAACCTCTGCCAGGCATTGTCCTGGAGTGACAGAGCTGCCAATGGTCCTGGAAATCCGTGTTTTCCACGAGGTGGTCTCACCAGGAGCCCCTGGGGATTTTGGTGGGGTTTTGGAGCCAAAGCACAGCTGAGCTCAGGTGGAGTTCCCCCCTCAGGAAAGATTTCCCTTCAGGTAATTGCCTATGTTTGGCAGCCTGTGACAAGAGGCAGTCCAACTCCATTTATCTCTGCCCTGAGCTCCTGATTCCAGCTCTTATCCTGGCAGGAATCAGCTGAGATCTTCCCAGGAGACATCTCTGACTCCTACCAGTGGATTCCAAGGCGTGATTCCCGATTTTCCCCAGCCCAAACCAGCAGTGACTCAAGGGTTTGTTTTGGAAAAAGCTCTTTGATCCATGTTCCCTCCAGGCTGGATTTTCACTTTGCCCTAGAAATCAGTGCACAGCAAAGCAATCCATGGCCTCTCACCACACAGTCCTGTCAAAGGCCTCATGATGTGAAAATGAGGGGGAAAAAGGGAAAAGGGACAACAGGGAATAGAGGAGCTTTTGCTGTTTGCCCCATGGAGAAGCTCTCCCCAAGTCAGGGCTCACTCATTTCCACTCAGGTTCTCTGGGTACAAAGCAGAAGCCATCTGGATAAAGCTGAGGAAAGATTGGGATTCCTCCTCTGTGGCAAATCCCTGTGGTTCAATCCTTTATTTTCATTGAAACTGGGGTGGGAAGGGAATGTTTGCTACTGAACTGAAGCTCCAGAAGCTTCCACGACATTTTTGAAGTGAAGGGAACAGACTGACACATTTGGAGCTGAAAGATTTCGCTGCTTTTTGCTGAGCTGCTCTCAAACATTCCCACGATTCTGGGCTGGATTTTCCCCTTTGTGGTGCAGTGTCATGTCACATATGAAGATTTGCCACCAGTTCTGGAAGAATCCTGCAAAAAGTACTAGGAATTACTGAACAAGGAAATAGTCCATGATTCCTCATTCACAGAAGTAACTTTTAAAGGAAAAAAGCTGAATTTTTCCCCATCTTAATGGAAAGCTGCATGTTCCACACAAGACTGAGCTCTTCCCTGTCTCTGCTGTTTGAGTCAGATGATGTTTCATGGAATTGTTCAGGCTGGAAAAGCCCTCTGAGATCATCGAGTCCAACCTTTAACCCAGCACTGCCAAGGCCACCTCTGCCTGTGTCCCCAGGTTTTTAAATCCCTCCAGGCATGGGGACTCCACCACTGTCCTGGAGAGCAGTTCCAGGGCTGGACCATGCTTTCCATAAAGAAATTTTCCAGATATCCAACCTGAGGCAGTTTCCTCTCATCCTGTCCCTTGTACTTAGCACTTGACCAGAGAAAACTCCCAGAAATGCCAACTGCTCCCAAAGGCCAGGCCCCTGTTTGCAGCTGGGAGGGATTTACAGCTTTCCTGAGGAGAACTGAGCAAGGTGCAGAGGAGTTGAGGCCAGCCCTGCAGAGGAGACTGAGAGCAGAGCTCGAGCTCACGCATCCCAGGCACTGGTGACGTTCCCAAGGTCACAACAGGAGCCAGAACTGGCGGATCCCTTTGTGCCCTTGTTTAATCAAAGTCATTAATTTAAGTGTGAATTCTACCACCCCTTTAATCCTCCTTCACAATAAGAAGCCCTATTAAATCCTTAATGTGCCTGCTTTAATTATAACCTATCAAAGCTGGGCTCAGTCGCGGGCGGTGAACGCGGGGCGCGGATTCTGCGCAGGGTGAGATCACAACTCTTAAAACACCAATGGACACTGGGGCATTAAACCTGCAATAGAGCTCAATTAATCTCTCCCCCTTAAAACACACACAAAATATTTAATCTCAGTCTAAACTCGGGGGCTGTTTGGATCAGAGCCAGTGCAGGCAGCTCTGGTCGTAGGGAGCTGGATATTTTATCCTCAAATTCCCACAAATTTAGGGAGTCGATGTGTGGGGAGGGGCTTGGGGAGCAGACCCATTGAATAAAGTTTGCAATGAAAGTGATGATTTTGGGAGGTATATATCTCTTACAATACCCCATTATCTCCTGGAGATTTTAAAATCCCCTACCTGAAGAGGCATCCACAGGGAGATGAGGGTTACCTGAGTGAGGACACAACAGCCACCCCTCTCTTGGGCTGGGAGAGGGAAATCCTTGGACTTAAGTGATTTGCAGCTCTTTTCTGCCTGCCAGGGCCGAGAGGGAGCAGAGCTGTAAATCAGAGGGGTGAATTATAGCAGAGATGCTCTTGTCAGGGTATCTCATGGTCCAGGAAGAGCAAAGGATGCTCCATGTCCTGTGCCATTCCCACCCTCCCCTCCTCCTGGAGCACCAGTCTGTTCCGAGGCAGCATCCCCACCGAGCTCCCCCTGCAGTGGGGGGGTTAAAACGCTCAGTTGTGTCCACGCTCAGCTCGTGTTTGTTCCTTCCCAGGGCTGGGAGCACGGGCAGCACTCGTGGATTCAGCTGTTTGTGTCTGCTGCTCCTGAGCAGTGCAGAAGGAAGAATAGGAATGCCCGTGCTGGGAGTGTTAATAAACAGGCATTTGAGGATAATAAAGATATTTCATTTGATGAAAGAGAAATGTTCCACGCTGGCTGCGTATTTTTAAAGGGATATTTATGTCGGGGAACAAAGATACTTCTAAACAAAAAGTCACTCGGAATACAAACACAAATGTTCTTTTTGGCAATGTGAGAACAGGATCCTGATGTATTATTGAAGCAGACTGACTATTTCTTTTCCCTGCCTAAAAATATGAATACACAAAATCCAGCACGCTCATGTGGAACATTCTGCTGTAAAAAACTGCCTGGGTTTGGCTGGAAAAATGTTCAACTGGAAGATTAAAGAGCGAGTCTGTGTGAACAAAGTGAGTGTGGAGGGGGATTAAATCTGCCCCAAGGTTTGGACACTGCTCAGGTGCCTGTGTTGACAGTGGATGCTCTGCAGGGGAGAGATATGGGTTTATTATCAGTGTTACTCAGCTCTGATAACGCGCTTGGCCCTGCAGGGAATATCAGTGTTGCTGCACAGCTGGGAAAATAATGACAATATTTGTCTTCATGTCATTTTTGATGAGAAACCTTGGCCAAAAGCCCAATGAAATTTAGCTGTAATGAATTACTGGATAATTCAACAAATGAAGTCAGAACAGGCGGAAAACAGATGGAGGACAAGGCTCCAGCACCTCCCAGGCTGCTGTGAGCAGCAGCAAACAGGGGGAATGTCACTGGGACACTTGGACAGACCTTGGTGACTCCAGGGCATTAATGGGAGTGCTGAACTGGAATCCTGGAATATGAGATGTTCAATTCATGGAATGGGTCAGACTGGAAGGAGCACAGAGGGTCACTGGTGCCACTCCCTGCTCCAGCAGGACCACCCCAGAGCACAGGGCACAGGACTGTGCCCACATGGCTCTGGAATACCCCAGGGAGGAGACTCCAGCCCCTCTCTGGGAACCATCCCTACACCAGGAACATTCGGTCTGTTCCTAAAAACACTTCCTTTTTGCTTGGTTTTGGCTGGAAAAGCCCAAATTGCCTGAAACGCCCCAGAAAGGCACGAGATTGGTACAAAGTATTTTGCTCTGATTCCAACGGCAGCTGATCATCTCTGCCAGCAGAATCACCTGGGGGAGGGATGGGAGGTGCAACGTGAGCTCCCACGAGGGCCAGCGATGAAAACAGACTTGTGTCACCTCCAGGCTGTCATTTCTCTCCAAGAAAGCCTGAACAGATTGATTTCCAGGTCTCCTTCAGCGGAACTTAATCAATTTGGAGTGGATTTAGTCAGGCATATGGATGATCATGTGGCTGGCACTGCTCCCTCCCCTCAGAGAGTGACAGGAATTTCAATCACAGCCACCAGTGGCTCCCAGCTTGGAACACAGAAGCCTTTAATGCATTTGGAGCAGCAATTCCTCCTGTCTGGCGCCTGGGATGGGGTGGGAACGCGGGCTGTGCTTCCAGAGGGTGCCTCAGAACCTTGGGTTCTTCTGAATTCCTCCAGAGGGAAATGCTCCCTGTTCATCCAGGAGGAAATTCCTCAGGTGGGCATCCAAAAAGGTTGGTTTGAGTCTGGAAGATCACTGAGAGAGGCTGCTTGAAGGGTGAACATGTGTTCCAATTCCCAAGTGATTCCTGCTCGGAGAAGCAACAGGGAATGGAGAAAACCGGGATGGATTCACTTCCATAAATTCAGGATCCAGTCCTGGCTGAGGAGCCTTGGCTGCCCTGGACACTGCAGGGCATGGCAGGTCCTGTGAGAGACCTGAGGCCCCTGGGAGCCACAGCTCCAGGATTTTGCTGGAATTGTCACTTTGGAGAAACTCCTTTTTAGGAGCCCGAATGGAGACCCCAGGAGCAGCCTAAACCGGAGCTGATTCCTCCCAGATCCTGGAGAGGGAGCAGCAGAGGGAATGGCAAGCCCAGGGGGAGAGATTCCATCCCTTCAAATGCTGCTGGAGAAAAAACCTGTAGCTTCCAGGGAGGTGAAGGATTGACAGCACAGGTAGTGGGGAAAAAACCTTTGGGGAGAAAAAAAAAAAAAAATATCCCAGCTTTTCCCAGCCCTTTGGGAGCTGGGAGCAAGGGGAGGGAATTTCCTCCCATGCAGGAGGGGCTGCTGAGCTTCCAGCCCACCTAGGAAACACCTGAGGCAGGGATGGCTCTGTCTGGAATTCCAGGGACATCAGGTAACCCTGCAGCTTTCCAAAGCCTTGGGGATTTTTCCTGAAATGACTGAAGGCTCTTTGCAGCTCTGCCCTGGCAAAAATGGCTGCAAAACAAGATAATCAGAGGCTGAAGGAGTAGTTGTGCTTATTGATTTTTTTTTTATTTATATAACAAGTAGTGGGTCTTTTCCAAAAAATAAGAGGAAAATATGGATTTTTTTTTAAATGGCTGTTAAATTTCTTGTGAGTTTTTTTCTTTGAGTTATTATTTATTATCCTATTGGCATTTTCTGTTTACTTATAACTAATTGTTCATTAAATGTAAAATCTTCAGTGATTATTTTTGTGTCTTCAGACAATTATCAATGAAAATGTTCACAGACACTTTGAAAGAAGTGAAAAAACACCCTCATTTTAAAAGATGACAAATAGGAAGAGCTCAGAACTATTTGATCAATTATTTGCTGTCTCTCGGGTAAAAGAAAACCACTTAAAATAACAACAACAGAAAAAAACAACTTGTGAGTAATGCTGGAGTCAGCAAATGGGGTTGAAAAAGCATCTTGGAATTTCCTGATTTATTCATTTATTGCTACAATGGAGAGGGAGATGGGAATGAGAGAGACATCCACGCTGGAGCTCCAAGCAGAGCATTGCTGTGGGGAGCAGCTGGGCACAGATTCCTGCTGCAGAACAGAAATGAGAAACAGAATATTTCAGGGCAAAAATCCACCCTGCAGTGGGGAGGCTGCAGCAGGGAAAGGGAAATCCTGGGATAACACTGCCCTGGCCCCACATGTCTCTCGTGGAGCTGGTCAGGGAGCACCACAGCCCCACCAGTTGCTCTCTGTTTCTCTCTCCCTCCTCCAAAATTGGCCTTTTCCCAGTGTTTCCCTGAATCTTGGATGGATTTGGGCAGTTCCAATGCTCCCCACAAATGCAATTTGCAGTGCCTGCTGCTGTCCCAGCCCTTGGAAGGCCTGAGAGGGGCCAGCCTGGTTTTGGGATGAACCCAAGCACAGTTTCCTTCCAGGACCTCGGGAGCACTCTGAGGATCCCAGGGCTGAGCAGTCAATTCCAGCTCTGGCTGGAGTGGCCGTGGCTGACACCATCAGTGAGAAATATTCCAGCTTCTGCCACACAATTGCACCTCGTGATGCCATTCTCAGCTCTTCCCAGCCCTGTGGGCAGAAAACTGAAAATGAGATGGAGCTACTCTGTGTTGGCTCCAGGAAATAAAAACAAGAATGAAATGGGAAAGCAAAGCTTTCACTCCCTGCCCGTTCCCTCTGCTGCACTGTTAATTAAAACATGAACCCCGCTCCACACCTGAGAATGCCATCTCCATTCTGGTGAGTTCTCATCACACATTTCAGGAAGGGGCAGTGGATTCATTCCAAGGGTGTTGATGGATGCTCTGCCAGCCTCGGACGTGTCCCTGCCCTGTCCCCTGCCCAGGGACAGTCCCTGTGACACCCCTGGGCTCAGGGGCTCTGTGCTGGGCTGTTCCCTCAGGGCACCTGGGACAAGGGGCTCAGGAGGGGCCTGTGCTGCTCCTGTCCCCCACCTGAGCAGCAGGGTGGGAGCTGTAATCCCCCAGAGAGCCGAGAAATCCCAGGAAAGCTGTGGGCACTGACTTTTCCACTGCTGCAGGGCTGCACCAGAGTCCCAGAGCAGCAGCAGCCAGACCTGTGGGGAGCCCAACAGCCTTTGGAAACTGTGCTGGGCTAGATCTCCTCTCCCAGAGTCTGGAGTGCATTGTGACTGCTTGGGAATTCCAGTCCCTGCTCCCAGCACGGCTGGATTGGCTGGTGACTGCTTGGGAATTTCACTCTCTGCTCCCAAAAAGGCTGGAATAGCTGGTGACTTCTTGGGAATTTCAGTCCTGCCATCAGGCATGAGCCAAATTACAGAGAGCCTGGTGCAAAGAGCCCTGAGTCAGCCTCAGCATCTCCAGGCTCTCGTTCCCTGTCAGCTCCAGCCTCTCCAGGCAGAATTGCCACAAATCAGACGTGGGCACTGGGCTGGAGTTCTCGCAGTGACATTCATTAACAATATTGTGGTGACAGATCTTGAAGAGTCCGTAAGTGCTGGTAAACATCTTTCTCCCCAGTTCAGAGCTGCCCTCCCACCCCGAGGACTAAACCAAGGTCGTGCATCACAAAATTGAGAGAGAACGAACAAAAAAAAACACCCCTCAAGTCTGCCAGATGAATTCCTTCTTGTAGGGACCATCTGTGCCAAAAGAGATTGTTTGTAATGGGCTGGAAATGTCCAAGAGCTGAAGTGCTGAGCGCCCTTGGCCACGTTTCCCTGCTGCCCCGGGGCGTCTGTCAGCAGCGCTGTTCATCACAGCCCGGCTGATGGTTCACAGCTCCCTCCGTTCCCCCGCCAATTTATTTGTTGTTTAGTTATTTGCTGTTTCTTTATTGTGCCTGTGAGTGGAGACAAGGCAGCCACTCCCCGGGTCTGAGGGATGTCTCCTGATTCCCCCAGTGTGCGATTTCCCTGCCCAGCAGCCCCAGTGGCATCCCCCCGTGCCGGGGCTTTTCCTTGGAGCAGAGAGATTCACACACCGGGAATGTGCCAGGCTGCCCTGCAGAACTCCCCACTCCTGTGGGACTGAATCCAAAGGCTCCTGTGTGGAGAGGCTTCATCAGCAGTGCCAGGAAATTGGGACACCGCTTTCTTATTCCAGCAACGAAGCTCTTGGGAGTTGCACTTGTGCAAATTACACCTGTGGAGTCCCGAGCAGGTGATACATTCACGTTCCATGGGGTCAATGCTGGAGTCTGTCCCTGCCATTCCAGTTGCTGTGGTTGTAATTCCATCAGCTGCTGGCTCGTGGTGCCAGCTGGGAGCACGGGAATTTGCCTGTCCATCCATTAAAGGCGCCTCAGAGCTCTCCTGGCTCTGCCTGGCCCCGGCTCTGCTGCTCAGCTCCGAGGCACAGTGCAGCAAACAGCCAGAGAGGCTGTCAGCTCACGGGGGAGAGAAGCCACGAACCCCCAGAGATGAACCCACTGATGGCCTTGTCATTTCTGGGACAGGGGGAATGCTGCCAGTGCCAGAGGGCAGGGCTGGCTGGGAGCTGGGGCAGCAATTGTTCCCTGGCAGGGTGGGCAGGGGCTGGGCTGGGATTGCCAGAGCAGCTGGGGCTGCCCTGGAGCCCTGGCAGTGCCCCAGGCCAGGCTGGACACTGGGAGCACTGGGAGGGGTCCCTGCCAGGGCTGGGGGGCTCTGGGTGGGATTTAGGATCCCTCCCACCCAAACCATTCCATGACTTTGTGTCTCCTCTGGAGCCTTTTTAGGCCCAGTGACATTTGCTCCACATGGGGCCAAAAGCCAGGCCAGCCCTGCAGTCTGTTGGCAAATCTGCTCTCACATTTCCTGCAGCACTGGAAAAGAACAACTACAACAGCAACAATAAAAGGCAAAGCAAAAAGAAAGCTGCAACAAAACCCATGAGTCACCAAAAAAAAAAAATCCCCAAACGAAAAAGGGAAGCTTTAATTTTTATAGCAGCATGTTTAATTAGTTTCATTTATCTGGGAATTTGGTTGGTTTGTTTTAGGCATAATAAACACTGCAGGCTGGGGTTAATTCAAGATCTACAGCCTGTCCCCAGTGGTGCTGGGATGGGTCACTGCTCTCCTGCCCTCTGGGCTCCCTCCTGGAGAGCCAAACCTGGCTAATTCCTGATTTGGGCTTTTGGAAAACTCAGCATGGAGAAGGTGAAACCTTTCACCTCTGCAGTACTCCTCTGGAAAGTGGGAATATAAATCAAATTACGAGTGTCAGGAAAGACAGGATGTGCAGGTGATTCCCTGTGGGAGCACAAGGACACAGGTCTGGGGTTGGGACTCAGCCCTTTTCTCAGGGAAGGGCTTTGCAGCCCTGCCCTGGCTGGGCTTTGCCAGCTCTGAGCCATTTTCTGGCCAAACACTCAGTCCCTGTTTGCTCCAAAGAGCTGCTGAGCCAACCTGACGGGATTCAACAGCTCCATTACCAAAGATAAAGGATTGTCTTTAGCAGGAGAGAGAGACAGGAAGAGACAGAAGTGAAAGTCTTTAACCAGAACCCTGAATTAACCTTCCCAGAAGGGAATCCATGTGGACTGTGGCTTTTATTTATAAACCTCCTCCTTCCTCCAGGCTTTCTCTGCTCACAAGGAGAAGCAAAGCCATGGAGAAAGGCAAGGTTTTGAGGATATCTTGGCTGAGGGGATGCGTGTGGCTGTGCCAGAGAGCCCAAATAATGAGAATTAATTAAACCCCAAAGCACAAATCGACAAACACAATTCTTGTCCCACAAAACGAAGGAGAAATCTCATCAACATCTGTAGAAGGCGCCCCTGCTGAGCTCCAAGCAGCCTGAACTCTCTTCTCAGGACTTTTGCAAATAGAGGGATTATTTCCCTTTTATTGTATTAGAAGGGGGGTGGAAGGGTGAGCAATTGAGAAACTTCATTATGCACTGAAAGAGGAAATTATTCCAAGAAAAATGTATTTCTCCATATGGGAAAAGCAGGGCTATTTGAGAGTCACACTGTGTTCCTCTTCCCCTGCCACTTGCAAAGGCTTTTCATTTCACTTGTACTTCATGTTTCAAGTGGATTATTTCCTTCCATTGATAAGGGGATAATTCAGTTAGGCCTTGCAGATAGTTATTTCTTAGCTCAAAAGGATATTTTGCATGCAAGGATCAATTTTTTTCCTCTTTTTTTTAATTTTTTTTTAACACCACCTAGAGCCTGGAAATGAGCTATATTAGCAAGGGCTGAGTGGCTGATCACAGGGAGAGCGAGGGGCAAATTAAACCGTGCTGGGAGGAAAGCAGCACTTTGCCCAGCCACGAGCACTTGGGGAAGCCAGTGAGTAATAAAGTCATGTTCTGCTGCTTCAGGCAGCTCCTCTGGGTCCCTCAATCCTCTCTGCTGCTCAGGCAATGCTGCTTTGAAACCAAGGAAACAGTGCAGGGAGACAGCCCCAAAATCCCTGCCCTTGCCTTCTCCCAGGGTTTTGGCTGCCCTGGCCCTGTGGCAGGGAAATGCCTCGAGTGGGGGGGAGCAAATGTTGTCAGCCAGCACTGGGGCCAGAACTGCTGCTGTCACTCTGTGAACATGGCGAGGGGAGTGCCAAAGGAGCAGAGCCTGGTTCTGCTGCTGCTCCAGGGGCACCTGAGCAGCACCCGGGGGTCCTGGGGGTCCCTGGCTCGGGGGCGATGGGACCCCAGTGCAGGGCTGGCTCCTGGACCACGTCAGGCTCTGTTCCCAGGCACAGTTTGGATACAGGCACACTTGGGAGCCAGACTAACCCCCTGGCATTGGCACTGAAGGCCAGAGCAGGGCCTGGGCCCCGCAGGCTGGTGGGCACAGGCAGTGGCAGCTCCCTGGGTGGGTTTAGCTGGGAGACACAGCTGGGGCTTGGCAGGGCAGCCCCCCGGAGGTGTTTGCAGGGCCACTGTCCCCAGAGCCCTGCAGGGATGGGCTAGAGGGCAGAGCTGGGGCAGGGCAGAGCCCAGAGCAGGGACAGAGCTGGGGCAGANCAGCAGCAGCAGCAGCATTTCCTTGCCCTGGGCCCGGCCGAGGGTCAGTGCAGCCCTGTGGCCCGAGGGACAGCAGCGTGGCCTCCAGGCACGTGTGGCTCTTACTGTGACACAGAGAGAACACACAGCAACACACACAACGGGGGTTCAGGCAGAGAAGGAAAGAACTCTCCAGTTTATTGTTGAC
>VXBS01006708.1:122677-151410 GCA_013400255.1 Sitta europaea | reverse complement strand
GGTTTGGTAAGGAAAGGGAAGGGAAGGGAAGGGAAGGATTCCCCACTGGCAGAGCTGGAAGACATTTCCCACATGGATGTGGTGATCTCTAGGACAGAGTCGATGTCCCCACACCTGCTGTGACCCCAAAACCACCTTTGGTGCTCCTCGCTGAGCAGGAGATCAGCACCACCATCTCTACAGCAGCTGATGCTGTCGCGCACCCCACGTGGCGATAAAAGCAGAAGAAACCCATAAAACATGGCACAGTTACATTACAGACTGCAAATCACCCTCATCCTGCCGGAGTGCACCCAGCGGAGGATATTTTCTCTTTCCTTTGGCAGCCTTTCTTTCTTGCTGGCCCACAGCTCCCTTTGTCCAACAGCAGCCATTGAAATGAAGGATTTTTGCAGCTCGCATCTGCTAAGTACCTGCTCATTAAGCAGCTGACACTCCCACTCTGCGCGGGCAGGAATTCCTTTATCTGCCGTGATTAAAGGGAGCAGCACTTGGAAGATGCACCCATAAATTCTTGCATTCGAGTGCCGGGCGTGAGCACAATGGACAGACGGCGGCTGAGGCTGGCACAATAAAACTGCCAGCGGGTATTGACTGGAGCGTCATCCCCACCAGCATCGCTCACAGCACCGAGAAACGCGGGGCTTAGCGAGGGGACGTTGGGGGCTGAAATCCATCGTTAGGGACTGAAATCCATCGTTAGGGACTGAAATCCATCGTTAGGGACTGGAAGCCGTGCTCCTCCAGCTGCGGAGGGCACTCAGGGCCTGCCTGCCGTGGTTTGTGTGCTGCCCAGACCCGCAGCTCCTGCGCGGGTTTGTTCCACCCTTATCCCCTGGGAGTGGGAGCTCTGCAGGAGCAGCTGTGGAGATTTCCTTGGGGACAAGAAGAGGGATATCAGTGCCTGTGGAGCCAGCTCGAGCAGCACTGTGTGAGGCTGCAGCTCCAGGAGCTCCATGGTCGCTGCCAGGGTTGTCTCCTCTCTTTTCGTCCTGCTGGGTTTCCAGGGACTGCGCGGGGAATTAAACCTGCACCCATCCTGATGGTTCCAGAGAGACCAAACCCTCCTGCTGGAGAAAAGCTGGGAGAGCCACGGGCTCACAGAATCCTTTATGGTCCCCAAGTCCAGCCAGCCCCAGCACTGTGCTCCCCCCGCGCTGGCTGAGCACTCCGGGGATGGAACGGCACCAGCGCCCTGCACAGGCTGTCCCAGTGATTCCCAACCACGCTGTGAGAAGATATTCCCTCGTACCTCACCTAGAGCCCCCCCGGAGCCCCTCGGAGCCGCTGCCTTCCTGCTGGGCTGCTGCCTAGCTCATCCCTGGGCGCTATCCAAGCACTCATCACTCACGGAGAGGCTGCAGCAGCCCCTCACACACTGCGATGTTTTCCTGGCTGTTTCTGTTCACAGACAACTCATTTAGGACAAATTTCCTGCGCGAGAACTTTTCCTCCAGTCTGGAGCTGTCCACGGTAAACAGGGACGAAGTGGGAAGAAAAATAGGAGGGGAAAAAAGAGCAGTATGAGAATGAAAAGCACTGAACTCCAGGCAGCTCACACTTATTTTTCATAATTCCAGATCAACGTCAGCATCTCCAATTTTCTGCATTATGCTGTAATTTCCCTTAATGCTGAATTAGGTCCTAATCATTTGTATAATTTAAAATATTATTTCTTTGGGTGAGCGCAGAAGGTTCTGCAGGGTATTTTGGTTTGGCTTTTTTTCCCCTGGAATGGTTTTATGAAAATTGTGCCTTTATAGGAGCATCCTTTATTTTTAAAAGGAGGGGAGGGACATTATTACGTACACAGAGGGCTAATGGGAGTGTAGCCATTCAGGCAATTTACTTCTTAACTGAGGATTACATTAAATACTTCTGTTGCAGTGCCCAGTCCCAATCACTCCTCCTCACCTGCTCTCCCACAGGTGTTGGCACTGAAGTTTTGTTCCAGTCACTTCTCCCAGCTAAAATAAATCCCTCCAAGAGCAGCCATCGTCACATCAAGCAGAATTCTGTGCCTGAAAATCGCTGTAACTGAAAATATCGCTGCGGGTGTCCGGGGCTGGGATGGCTCCGAGCTGCCTTTCGCCCCCGGGGCACTCTGGAGAAGGAGGAATGTGTGAGGTTTTGCACTCCCAGTGTCACCTCTCACCAGAGCAGTGCAGAGAGCTCTGCAGATGCCAGCTCGAAGTGAGCTCCAAGGATGGAGGCTGTGGGAAGTTTTCCATTTATCAATTCCAGGAATTTTTGAGTGAATTCTTTAGCACTTCCATGATTTTTTCCCCCTAGCCTATCACTTCGTTCTGCTCCAGGAAAAGTGAAAGAGGTTCTTGCAGGCTGGAGCCACCAGGAATGAAGGTTTCCACTCCAGTTTTCCCTGCCTTTAATGCATATGGATTGAAGGAATGGGAAAAACCCCACCGAGGGCGGGCCTTACCCAACCTGCTGCTTAAAGGAGAATGTCCTGCCCCGGGGATGTGCTGAGGCACACCCTCTGCTCTGAAATCCAGGATTTCTCATCCTGGGAGCGTTGGGAAGCCCCTGCCCAGCACTGATGGACTCCCAGAGCAGCTCTGGAGGTGGCACCCCCGGGTTTGTGGCCGTGGCTCACCCTGGCAAGGCGTGGGAGCTGGGAAGGAGCTCATCCATGAACTTGCAGCATCCCACCCGTCCTGGTGTTCCAAGAGAAAAGGGATTGCCCTCAGCTGCCCCGAGCTGTCCCTGGAGCTGTTCAGAGGCACCTCAGACATGCAGCCAAATGTCCAATCCCTCCCTCATCCTTGGGAATCAAGAGCATTCCCCCCCCATTTTACAAGGGGAACAGCCACAGAAATCATGGGAATTGGATCCCTCACCTTTTCCATCTTCTGGGGGGAGGATTTCTTCTCCACAGCTCAGCAGGAAATTATTTTTTAGAAAGTGTAAACAAAATGCTCAGAGAGGATAAAAATCCCCCGGGAGTGAGCCCAAGCAGGGCACCAAACATCGCTGTTTCCATTTGGGCTGCAGATAAACTCCAACCTCATTTCTTATCTGGAAAGTTGCACTAATCCACCTTGGAGCCAACAATTCCAGTGGGGTAAGACCCTAGAATCAAAGGCACTCTGAGGATTTACACCAGCTGAAACCCACAGCAGACATGAGGTAATTGCAGTGAGAAGGGAACCAAAGAAATTCCTCTTGCCTTTTTTTGTTTTTTTTTTTTTTTTTTTTGTGCTGACAACTTTAAAACCATGCTTTTCATGTGTGAAATGAAAGATTTGTATAATTGCTCATCCTTTGAACTTGGGTTTATTAAAACTGTGACATGCACATTAAAATGAGATTATAGAGGAAGGGAGGAGAAACACAGGGGGAGTAATTGCCACATAATGCAGGGCCTGGGAAGAGCAACAGTCGGGTTTGGTGGCAGGGCTGCTGAGCAGGAGATGCAGGGCTGGGATAAAGTTCCTCTAAGGGCACAAAGAAATCAGAGGTTTCAGTGTTTGGTTGGAGTATCAGCCCCTGCCAACACCATCCCTGCAAGAGGAGCCAGAGCCCAGCCTGGTGTTTGCTGCAGTTGGCTCCTGGTTACAGACCTGGGAGCTGCCCATGAAGCTGCCAAAACCCAAATTCAGGAGTCACTGCACCTGGCCAGGGGGGTTGTGGTGACAAGGGGATGTCCCCAGAGCCCCTGGTGACAGCACAGAGGGCACAGGGATGTCCCCACAGCCCAGCCCAGCCCAGCAGCTGCTCCCAGAGCTCCCTGACTCCAACCAAGGCTGGAGAGCTGGGAACCAGCTCCAGGTGGGAGCAGCTCAGCAGGGGTGGGAAATGAGGAGCTGGAGAAAGGCAGGGACAGGCTCCAGGCACAGCTGAAGCTGCTCTGTGTGTCTCTGTGTCTGTGTCCCTGCCCCACAGGGAGCAGGGATTCACCCCTCCCCAGCAAAAGGAGATTTTTTTGGCCCTTCAGGGCCATGGGTAGAGTCCAGTTCTTTTAGAGGCTGGATCTGGGTGTCTCTCCAAGGGCACCCCACTGCTGAGGCACCTCCTGGGGCAGATCTGGGCCCCTCAAAAAAAGGGCACTGAGGGGCTGGAGCATGTCCAGGGCAGGGAACAGAGCTGGGCAGGGTCTGGAGCCCCAGCAGGGCTGGGGGAGCTGGGCAGGGGCTGGAGGGGCTGGGGGAGCTGGGCAGGGTCTCAGCCTGGAGCACAGGAGGCTCAGGAGGGGACAGGAGGGGGGAGAGGGGGGAAGGTCAGGCTTGGGATCCCACCCAAAATCTCAATCCTGGCCCCACAGCTGCTTCCCAAAGAGGAATAAAGAAATGAAAGGTGAATTTGGTGAAGCAAAAGAAAACCTGCTGGGGTTATTTGGGCTTTGGGCTCTCTGGTGCAGTGGCTGTCAGTGCTGAGAGCATTTCCCAGTGTTCCCAGTGTTCCCAGTGCGTGGAAGGATCAGCTGGGCATGGTGCTGGCTGCTGCTGGGTCAGGCACCCTCAGCCAGCCAGGCCATTGCTGCTGTCACTCTCATTATTGCTCTACAGGATGGGATGGAGGGAGAAAAGGGAGAAAAAAGTGTTTAAACTGACAAGCCCTTTCTTTAATTTTAAGTCGCTCCAAATCCCAGCTCTCTGGATTTACATGACTTATGAACAGCGTGTGCTGTGGAGCAGAACAAAAGCATTAAACACTGGGGATAAATCCTGATTTATCCCAGCAGGATGGCTCCTGCACTGGGCTGGCTGGGCTGGAGCCCCGTGGCACCTCTCAGAGCCAGGAGTGGGACAGGCAGCCAGGGAAAAATGGGGAGGAAAACCCAACCCCCCCAGGGCAGAGCAGCTGGCAGCCCCTCAGCTGGGGGATTCCTGTGTCCCGGGACAGCCCTCACTCCTCATCCAGAGCAGCTGCAGGGATGTGCTGGGCTGGCCCTGCAGAGCCGAGGCAAAGTGGAGTGGTCAGGGTGGGGGGAAAGGGAAGGGAGAAATGGGGAAGGCAGAGGGGTCAAACAGTCCCAAAGGCACGACTGGCCCAGGAAAAGGGAGGAGATGGAAGGAAATTCTGCCTGAAGCAGAGAAGGCTCAGGGGTGACCCCACTGTGGCCTGCCAGTGCCTGCAGGAGCCTCAGGGAAGGTGGAAAAAGGTTGGAAAAGGGCCTGGAGGGGCAGGAGGCAGGGAATGGCTGCCAGTGCCAGAGGGCAGGGCTGGCTGGGATCTGGGGCAGCAATTGTTCCCTGGCAGGGTGGGCAGGGGCTGGGCTGGGATTGCCAGAGCAGCTGGGGCTGCCCTGGAGCCCTGGCAGTGCCCCGGGCCAGGCTGGACACTGGGAGCACTGGGAGGGGTCCCTGCCAGGGCAGGGGGGCTCTGGGTGGGATTTAGGATCCCTCCCAACCCGGAGCACTCTGCCATCCACTTGGGATAACAGAAATATCTGATCGATTTTTCCCCCACACCAGCTCTCCTGAAGACCAATTTCCACTTCCCAATCCCTTTGGGTGGGTTTCCCCCTCCCACTTTGCCCACTTGCAGCCAGCAGGATCCTCTCCTCACCACTGTGGGGGCACCAGACATTCCCAGGTGGTGCTGGAGGGATGTGGAAGTTGTAGCACAGCAGAAAATGTTCCTGGGTTGCCATCCTTGTCTTGCAATTCCAGCCACAGCTCAATTTCCCAGGGAGAACTTTTTCCTTCCTTCCAGCCCCAGCTGATCAGAAACACAAACCCAAAGCCTCTCTTTGTATCAGTGGCTCACAAAAGGCCCTAATATTTGCTTTTTTCTCCCAAAATGCACACAGGTCAGGAACCAACACCAGGATGTTTTCTGCATCCTGGATCTTTACCTTCCAACAATTAATATAATGAATTTAATTCATTAACATCATAGATCATATTCCACCAAGCAGAAGACTTTTCTTATTGAAACTGTCCCACAAAGTGACATTTCACAAAGAGAAAAGCACCTGGAATAAAAGGGAAACAAATCCCAAACTTCTCCAAAACCCTTCCTGAGGCTCTCCCAGTGTGGCACCCTGTCTCCATTTATCCAGCACCTGCAGGGCTCCCCGACTCTGGGGGATTTCAGAGGGATTATTTAGGCTGCAAGGACCTGGGACATCCTCCAGCCAGCCAGGAACAGGGCAGGGCTCTGTGGGAGGCCCCTTACTGCACCTGGCAAAAGTGGGCAAAACAAAGATCATTTTGTCCTGGCATCAATTTCCTCTCTGTTCTCTTTCTAAACATTTCTCCTGTCAGCTAAAGAATATTCTGTGCATTCATCTCGCTGGTGATTTAGGGCATTTTTAGGGGCTGGAGAATCATTTTCTCCTTGCAACAATTTGGTGCTTCTTTGTTATCCTTTCTTCCGTGCCAGGTAATTTTCTGTGTGTTTTGTGCATCTTTTATGTGCTTGGGGAGATGCTGGAGGATCTTCCCTGCTAGGAAAGGCTGAGGAGCTGCTCCCCTCGAGAGGAGACACCTGAGAGGGGCATCAGTGATGGGCACAAATCCCTGCAGGGGTGCCCAGCTCGAGGAGCACGAACTGAAACTTGAAATGAGGGAAAATCCCTTTATTGTGGGGGTAGCAGAGCCTTGGAAGAGGCTGCCTGAAGGAGGAGTGGTGATATCTCAGAGCCCTCTTGCTGCAGGTAGGGATGGGCTGGGACCAGGTGATTTCCAGCCCCACCCAGCCTGGAATTCTGTGCCATGTGCACATTTTGTATTCCATTCCCACTGATGCTGTCATTAGTGCTGTTATTTGACAGATATTTTCTTCTTCTTTAACCCCTTTGCCCCAAACATGGACTATAAAAAGAAGCTTTGTAATTTTCCCTGTCTTTTTTTTCCTCCATAAAATTGTTCTGAGAAGCAAAATCGTTGTTATTATGACTAAATGTTCTTTCTCTTTTTATGTTAAAAAAAAAAATCAAATCTTTAACAATAGCAGGGAGGGTGGAGAGAGGGCAAAATTACATTTCTCTGCAAAGTGGCTTTGGTATTTTAACACTCTGATTTTCCAGGAGAAAAGCTTTGGGGATCATATCAAGTGAATTTTGCCATCAGTGTAAGAGATATGCCTTCAGATGGGGAAAATAAATTTTAATTTGACAGAGGGCTTTGAGGGACTGTGACAGAAGCACAGAACTCGTTTTGCTGGCAGGGGTGATCAGGAATTGGAGAAAAGCACATTTCTGCAGGAGATCACTGCTGGGCAGGTTTGGGCACAGCCAGGAGTTGGTGGAAGTCACATTTTCCTGCCAGTGAGGCTCTGGATCACCATTCCTGGCTGGAACCCCCTGTTCAAACACAGGGAGCAGTAACAGGAGAGTCCTTTCACACAGGGATGGATATTAGAAGCCACCAAAACTTTGGGCACCATCAAGAAGTGGTTTGGAGGAGGTTTGAGTTTGCCCCCTCCTCGAGGCCTCTGCTCAGGGTGGGGTTTGGGGTGTGGAGAGGAGAAGGGTTCTCCCCCCTTTCCCAGTGCCCTGCTGGAAATGAAGGACACTTCCTCCAGGCCCCTGTGCCCTGGGGACAGGGACATGTCCCCTCCTGTTTCAGCAAGTGTTGGCAGTTTCAGAAACCTGGGATGGAAATTCCCCCTGCAGCCGAGTCCATCCTTCTCTAGAACTGATGTTTGCTTTGCTGTTTTTCCCCAGTTTCATTTTTTCTCCATCTCTCGCTTTCCCTGGCCTTTTTTAGTGCTTTAAAGATCACTGAGTTAATTCTGTGCTTCTGCTCTGACTCTTCTTGGAGAGGGAATGAGAAGAATGTGGGTTCATTTGCTAAATCTTTTTAACAAACTTCGCCTTGGTTTGAGGAATTGTGAGTGATAAATCACAGCCTCCATCATCATGGGTTCTGACAACAACATGGAAATATTTTTAAACAAAGGAATCAAAAATCACATCTTTATCTAATGAATAAATCAGCCTTGGTGCAGACACAGCCTAGGCAGGGCTTCACCATGGCACTGCTGGGCCATGGGCCAGGACAGTACCTGGGCCAGAGAATCCCAGCCTGGTCACCCAATCCTCAAATCCCAGCCTGGTCATCAAATCCTCAAATCCCAGGCTGATCACTCAATCCTCAAATCCCAGCCTGGTCACCCAATCCTCAAATCCCAGCCTGGTCACCCAATCCTTAAATCACAGCCTGATCACCAAATCCTTAAATCCCAGCCTGATCACCAAATCCTCAAATCCCAGCCTGGTCATCAAATCCTCAAATCCCAGCCTGATCACCAAATCCTTAAATCCCAGCCTGGTCACCCAATCCTTAAATCCCAGCCTGGTCACCAGATCCTCAAATCCCAGCCTGGTCACCCAATCCTTAAATCCCAGCCTGATCACCAGATCCTCATCTCCTGCACCCCAGAGCAGGGATGAGAGAACAGCAAATATTTCACACAGAAACTCAGTGGCATCACTGGGACTTCATGGGCTTTGGTGGCTGGGCCAGTTTGGGAAAATGGAGATCTCTGACACTTCCAGCTGAAACTTCCAGGCTGGACTTTCCCTTCAGGGTTGGAAGGGACATCCCATCATCCCATCATCCCATCATCCCATTAATCATCCCATCATCCCATCATCCCATCCCACCCCTGCTGATGCCTTGAGAGCCTCCCTAGATCTGTGTTAAAGCAGAGGCTGGACAGTGTTAAAGGAATAAAGTAGGGATTTATTAAAAGGCCTTCCAAGGATCCACTTGGGCAGTACAAGAGCCTGACTGTGGCTCTACCCAAAAGGGTGACAGGTGATGAGTTTTCACACTTTTATAAGTTTTGGTCCATTTACACATTGGGGTCAATTGTGCAATCACAGCCCCAGGTTATGAAGTCCCATCCTCCCTGATTCTCTCCTCAATTCGCTGCTCCTTGCACTCCTTGGGCCTGAAGCTGCAACAGTGTGCTTGGTTCTCAGGCTGGAAGAGGATTGTTCTGTCTGCCTAAACTGTGAAGAGAGCTTGCTAACACTTTATATGAAGCTCAGAGTTATGTACTAATGCAGTACAGAATCTGGAAAATATGAAAGCTAAAAATTAAGGCATCACTGCCCTGGCAGGGCCCCCTCCCCCTGTGCCAGTGTCCAGCCTGGCCTGGGGCACTGCCAGGGCTCCAGGGCAGCCCCAGCTGCTCTGGCAATTCCAGCCCAGCCCCTGCCCACCCTGCCAGGGAACAATTGCTGCCCCAGCTCCCAGCCAGCCCTGCCCTCTGGCACTGGCAGCCATTCCCTGCCTCCTGTGCCTCCAGCCCTTGTCCGTGATTCCCAGCCCAGCCTGGGAGCAGCACGGACTCGTCCTAGAGGAAGAGGAATTCCCCGTTGTTGTGGAATGGGGCCCTGGAGGAGGGAAGGGAAGAGCCAAGAGTTGCTGCTGTGATCTGCTCCATGGAGAAGGAGCAGCCCCAGACAGAAAAGCTGCCACAGATCTCGGTGCACACTGGCCAGGAGTGCAGCAGGAGGAGAACGGGGGTGGAGGGAGAGAACAGAGCCCAGGAGAGAACAGAGCCCAGGAGAGAACAGAGCACAGGGAGAGAACAGAGCCCAGGAGAGAACAGAGCACAGGAGAGAACAGAGCCCAGGAGAGAATAGAGCCCAGAGAGAGCTGAGAGCACAGGGAGAGAATAGAGCCCAGGGAGAGGTCAGAGCACAGGGAGAGCTGAGAGCACAGGGAGAGGTGAGAGCACAGGGAGAGGCTCCAGCCCCTCTCGGGGTGGTCCCGGCACTCGGTGTCTCCTCGGCCAGCAGGAACAGCTCCGGCTCAGTGCCTGCCCCGCTCTCCCTGCGGGAACGCCTGGAATATGAAGTGAGAGTTCAGGAGGCCGAGCGAGCCTGTGGAATGTATGCTGGGCAATAATTAGCTAATTAGCAGTCTCCTGCTTGGCTGCAGGGGAATGTGCAATGCATACCCCGTGGAATGGGGAATACTGAACCTGTAATGGATTCTACACTCCCCCTCACTGCCAGGCACAGGTGAGGGAGGGCAGCTGGCTCAGAGCTGAGAGCTTGTCTCGGACCCTGGAGTCACCTGAGAGGGCTTCTCCAGGCTGAAAGATTCTGGGATTCTCTGAATGAGGTCTTCAGGCACCAAAAGAGGGCTTTTCTGTCCATGTCCAAGCATCCAGGGGCAGGCTGGACGGGGCTTGGAGCAGCCTGGGATAGTGGAAGCTGTCCCTGGACTGGGTGGGCTGAACCATCCCAGGATTCCCTGATTCCCTGGCAGCATCCAGGATCCTTTGGATGTGATTGTCTCTGTGCATCATGGGGTCTGCAAACACTGGTCAGTGTTCCCCTACAAATCAGAAACCCATGGATCATCCCAGAACAGCTCCCTGTAATATCAATGACAGCGAATTGGTGCCCCCATCCCTCCCCTCACGTTCGTCACTGCTCTGGCACGGTGACACCGGTGACAAAGCCATCAGTTACTGCTGCTGTTCCCCTCCTCCCCTCGGGCCTTCCAGCAATGCCTTGGGAATGATTAATTAAAGGGAAAAAACAAAAGACAGTAACTTAATTCAGAGGAAAAACAGCTTTGGCAATGGAGCCTTGTTTTTTGTCTATTTTTTTAACGTAGTTCTTGCAGAAACTCTTCATTTTCATACGAATGCAGCACGGAAACATCCCCGTGTGTGCCACTGGGACTAGGATAATTAATGGATTTAATGTGAAAGTTTAAGGTTCATTAGGTTTGGAATTCCGGCAGGTTTTTAATCAAGCATGTTCCAGCAAATCATTAAAAGCTAAACACAATTTGTAAAATCCTGTAGTGCCGGGAGCTGGCTGAGGGCAGGGGCGGTGACACATGTGCCAGCTGTCACATCAGGCAGGACAGCGGCAGGTGACAGCCGCTCCTGCCCTTGGCAGGGGTCGATTTCTCGATCATGGTGACAATTAAGGGACAGCGGGTCAAAGTCAGCGGGGCCAAGGTGATGTCCCCCCCCTGCCATTAGCATGTCACTCATCAGGCCGTCACAAGGTGTTAATTATGGTACAACGGGGCCTGCGGCAGCTCGGGCCACCAGGGGAGATTCCCAAATTAAAGCCTCGCAGGGATTCCCGATCCCAGCAGGATGGAGAGGCTGAGCAGGGACTGCTGTCCCCACGCACACCGCGGGGATGAGGCACCGAGGAAGCCCAGGGACCCCTCGGACACAGCCCAGGGACCCCTCAGACACAGCCCAGGGACCCCTAGGACACAGCCCGGTGCCAGCGGGGCTGGTGTGGCTCTGAAGGGTTTGGCTCATCCCACGATGCCCAGCGTGGCTCTGAAGGGTTTGGCTCTCCCCACATCCACGATGCCCAGTGTGGCTCTGAAGGGTTTGGCTCATCCCACGATTCCCGGGATCCCGAGGACAGCACCTCTGGGAGCAGCTGGGACAGCCCGGGCTGGAGCTGAGTGGGATTCTGAAGGAAGTTTGGGACAGGATACAAACCCACAGCTCCTAAAGAGTCCTAAAGAAACAAACAGTGAGGAATTGTCTCTCACAAAAACCCATGGCCATGCGGGCAGCCTTCAGCAGAGCCCTGATAGTCCAGACTCCCACTTCCCTCCCAATCCTGGATATCCCTCCCTGTGTTCTCTGCACTGTATTCCTTAGGCTTCCTTTAAGCTTACAAGTTTTTCTTGTCCCTTTTCTCTTTCCCTTAGATGAAGAGATGCTGGGCCAGCAGGAATTCCCAAGTTTCAGCAGCTCCAGCTGCAGTCCAGGTGCTGATCATGGATCATGGACACAGCGTGGCTGAGAGCTCAGGACCCAGAGCCGTGGACACGAGAGAGTCAATCAGTGCTGGGGTCATTAATTAACTCCCAGCTGCCCAATCCCACTGCAAGAGAGCAGCTCCAGCCCTCAGACACTGCTCCATGGTTGGGGCTCCCAAGCACAGGGAAGGGGCTCCCCTGCCCATCAGGAGGGAATTGGTGCAGGAGATTGATTCGTGGCCTCCGGGTTTTAGAGGAGAGGGAAGGGCTGGGAGGGAGCCGGGGCTGCCCTGGATCCTGGCAGTGCCAGGGCCAGGCTGGGCCAAGCTGGGACACAGGGAGGTGTCGGTGCCCACGGCAGGGGCAGTGGGATGGGTTTGGATTTTCCTTCCTCCCCTCAGCAGACTGTCAGGATTCCCCTGGTGCTGGTTTTTACCCACACCCTCCCCTTCCCAGCCCTGCTGGGATCCCTCAGGCTGCCCTGCCTGGCAGATGTCAGCTTTCACTCAAAGTTTTGCAACAACATCTGATCTTTATTTTATCAATTTGCTTTATTCTTCCCCATCTCCTGCAGATGTTGTTATCCATCTGCTGGAACCTGGGATCAGAGCACAAATTTGACCCCAAATTTGATTGCCCCAGCCCCTCCTGGCACTGGAATTTCTGGGACAATTAACCAGGCACGACAGAGAACCTCTTCCTGTGCCAAACTAGTGCTGAACTGCAATATTTGGGTTTCTAAACCAGGAATTAAAAGGTGTGGGGAATGCTGAACATCAGGATTTGGGTTTGTATCAGCTGGATATCAACAGGGTGTCTTCATTCCCCACCTCCAGCATTTCATCTGCTCACAGAAGAGGAAAAAAAAATTTAAAAGAAACAGTTTTGCAAGCTCTGCTTGGAAGGAAAAGGCTTTTTTCCTCATTGCTCCCCTGCTTCTAAACCTAGCCCTCCCTAAAGCTCTGCGTGGCCCTGCCACCCTCCCAGAGGTGCCTTTTAAATTGTGTTTCTTTCATGTCCCAATCTGAACCAAACATCTCTGGCCTTGTCTCTGTTACAGGAGTTGAGAATTCCCAAGGCTTTATTGTGGCAGGTGAGCACCCAGGTGACACTGAGGAGGCAGCTGAGTTTATTACTGCTTTGAAGACCTTTTATAGATTCACTTAACGCTCCAAAACATCACAGATTGGGTTGAATCCCTATTTTAGAAGGGTCTGAACAACTCCCACTCTGCTTTTGGCAGGTCTCTGTGGAAGGCCCAGCCCTGGCTCTGCTCCTCCTAAGTGCAGAGTGAGGATGCTTGGGATGACTCTGTGTTTTCCAGGAGCCAGGAGTTTGCTCCACCACTTGTTGGAAATGGGGCAGGGAGTGGTGACTTTTAAGGGATGTGACTTTTCCAGCCATGCTCATTCCATCACTGTGATTATTCCACAGCTTTAGGAGTGTTAAAGCCCAACTTTACACGTTTTTGGAGCTTCTGAAAATAATCTCATGTCCAGTTCTGTAATAAAAGCATGTCCTCTGCCCCAAAAGTTCATGGCCCCCATCATTTTCACAGCTTCTTGTTTATTTTACCCTGGTTTAGGTCGTGCTCAGTCTCAGCTTTGTCCCAAGTGCCATCACAAATGTCATTAAAGTTCCCTCCCTTAGAAACATTCCACATCCTCCCTCCTCCTCCTCACAGCACCTTCTCAAAAATGTGACTATCAGCAGTGATTTACGGGGTAATTTCACCGTTTTTGACACTGTGTTGAGCATCTGCTCTTTAATGTGCACTTCAGCACCAGGGAAATTTAACTTTAACAATCTCTGTAGCATTTCCAATTACTTTTGATTATTAAATAGGGGGAAATTCAGTGAACTTTGCCAATCTGTTTTTGATGGGTTTCATGGCTTTTATATTTCTGTAAGACAGGAGATTTGTGGGAGGAAAAGATCTGATTCCTGATGGGGCACGGATCAGGCAGCAGGAATTATGCCATTTGTCCTGACACAATGGTTGTTCCCCCTCTAATGGCACAGAATCAACCTCACTCATGGTAAAACACTTTCTTCTCCTCTAACACCGAGCACACACAACCCCAGAACTTTCACAGTCATCCCAGAAAAGGAGATGAAAACACACAATGTCAGGAGCAGGGAAGGGAAGGATTTGTCAGTCTGAGAGTTATTCCTGTGCTCTCCTGCGGGACGAGGGAAGAAATCAGAATTAGACAGAATAAAGCCCTAAAGGAGCCCCATTAAAAGCACCTGACCCCGAGGCAGCTCCTGGTTCAGGGGCACCCAGGGAGCTGGTTTGGCACAAATGGGTCTTTTCCCAGTGACTGCTCACAGTCATTTCCTATTCCTCTTCCTCCCAGAGGGAGAATGGGACCACAGAGCTCTTCCAGAGGTGCCAAAGGGGATGTGAGACTGTCAGGACAGGCTGAAAACACCCCACAGCCAGGACAGAGATCAAAATGTGCAGTTCTGACTGTCAGGGCAGGCTGGAAACACTCCCCAGTCAGAACCGGGATCAAAATGTGCTTTTCTGGCTGTAAGGATGGGCTGAAAACATCCCATGGCTGGGACAGGGATTAAAATGTGCTGCTCTGGCTGCCAGGGCAGGCTGGAAACACCCCACAGCCAGGCCAGTCCTCAAAGAGAGTTGGCCCTAGGCAGGCAGGAAAGCTCCAGTGCCCCCAGATTCCTGCAGGAGCTCCTTGCTCCCAGCAGTGCAGCCCAAAAAGCAGGATAATCTGGGGAAAGCATCAGGAATTCCTCTCTCCTGGCCTGTCAGGGCACCATGGTGTGCACAGAGCAAACCCCACAACAAAGGCTCATGAAAAACCCCCTTGGAATATGTGAGAAGCCACAGAGCTCCTGGCCCCAGCAGCAGATCCATCTTTGCAGAGCTTGCTCCCCTGAGAGGCTGGGAGCTGCTCCAGGCGTGGCTGGAGCTGGATGCAGTGTCCCTGTCACCTCCTGGACACTGACCACTACCCCAGGTCTAGGTTTGAATCTGACACTCTCCAGATTCTGAAGTGGGAAGGAAGATCTGGGCTCTTTTCTCTATAGTTCACCCCCAAACTCCATATTTCACTCTCTTTAGGATCCTTCAGTTATCTCCCCTACTTAAACAAACAGACTGAGCATTATTTTCCTGTAGGGGTTGGGAGCTGCAGTGTAAAATAGGAATTGTCATGTGCAATGGCACATGTCTGATGCAATTCAAATGCTTTTCACCCTCCTGGGCATAATTACTAGGAAGAATAAAAAAAGGTTTCTTGGAACTGTGGCAGAATTCCCACCCCGAGCCCCTCCTGGTGCAAATGAAAGCAATTTCAGTACAGTTCCAGTGCTGATCAGCACAGAGCAAATCAAATATCAATCAGCCAAAGCTCGGGTGATTCGGGAGATGATTCCAGAGCGACACTGCCTTGGTAATGAGCCCCCGTGCGGCACAGGCACCGGCGTTACTGGATTGCAGGGACAGGCAATTTGTCCCATGTCCCTCTGTCACCCAGAGCCGTGCTGGCACAGGCAGCCCGGCCCGGTTTGTTCCTGCTGATTTTGTCAGATCGCGGGGCTGCAGTGAATCCCTGGAGCTGGGCAGCGTCCCGGGACGGGCCCCGGCCGTGTCACATCAACGCACTGATGCTGCCACTCCGGAGCTGCTGCTCGGAGCCCTTTCGTGTGGGTCACAGACACATGGTTTCATCAGGGGCCGGCAGCTCTAAGTGCGGCTTGATGGTCAAAGGACCAGTCTGACACTAAAACAGAAAAAAAGTCTGCCCAGAGGCGTTTGCTGTTCGCTGTTTTTCACCAGCTCGGCCACTCGGCTGCTCTGAGTCACCCGGGAAGGACCGAGGTGAGGGAGGGCAAAGCCCGAGGCTGCTCGCAAAGATCTCACCAGTGACACCGAGACTGCAGCCTGAGGGCACAAAACCTGCTCCAGGGTGGGCTGGGACCTGGTGTCACCCTCCTCTGGCCCTCGGTGCCGCCTCACCCGCTGTCCCGTGCTGCTCAGAGACATCCCCGCGGTCCTCACTCCATCCCGGTGTGCGGTGTTCCTCACCCCGCTGTCCTCACTCCACCCCGCGGTCCTCACTCCATCCCGGTGTTCCTCACTCCATCCCGGTGTTCCTCACCCCACTGTCCTCACTCCATCCCGGTGTTCCTCACCCCGCGGTCCCCGCTCCATCCCGGTGTTCCTCACCCCGCGGTCCCCTCTCCATCCCGGTGTGCGGTCTCCTCCCCTCGGGCTCTGCTGGGTCCCGCGGGCTGGAGCAGCCGAGCAGCCGCTTCTCCCACGCTGCACTGCCCAAAGGAAACCCCCTTTCGTTTGTCACTGTTCATGTTCCCACTCACATTTGTTGAATTCCTCCCGTACCTATTCAGTTGACTATTCCCATGTGATTTTTCCTACCTTTCCTTCCGGAAGCCCTGGGAGCTGCTGTGTGTCACTCTGAGCTGTCACCCTCTGTCCCCGAGCTCGGGGCACTGGCAGCGACCCCTGAACTCAGCCCCTCACCTCCTCCTGCCCCGGCCCAGTGCAGATCCAGACCCGAATCCCTTGGGGCACAAGCGAGGGGATGCCTGAGCTCCCAGCTGCCCATGAGAGCAGCTGGATGCACTTGTGGAGCTGCCAGGACGTGGCTGGAGTGGCCCAGAGGAAGGGAGGAATATTTATGACGGGAAGTGCTGCAGTTGTTCTGATCCTTGTCTTGTCTCTGTGCCGTGTCACTGATAACCCATCCTAACAGGATGCTCCAGGTGTGCTTGGAGACAGCATTAAATGTGAGATCCTCCGGTCTCTCCAAATTCTGTCACCCCAAAGGACTGAGGAACTTTGTTGAACAACCTGTCCGTAATACCAGTGATTTATTTCTCACTCTCTTCCCTCCCTGCTCTTAAAAATCTCTTTAGTGATTTAAAAACTCAGGATCATTTTTCTCTTCTTATCAGGTTTTTCACTTTAACCTCTCTGCTGTTCCCCTCTGAAGCAGATCAGAGCTTCTCAAAGCTTAGATCTCCTCTCTGCCAGTGGGCCCAAACTGACAGCTGAAAATGCTGTTTTTTCTGAGTTCATAAAGCAGTCCTGAGAGCTGCTGGGGGAATCCAGGCTGGACTGTCCCAGCACGCTCAGGGGACACAGAGGGGCACAGGGGGGATGTGAGAGGTGACACAGCCCAGGAGTTTTTGTGCTATCCCAGAGCACCCATTGCAAACTCTGTTTTTAGAGTAGGACTGGAGCAGAAATCCCAAGAACTTTCACTGGGAATTATTTCCCTGTGTTTTCTCTTTAGAAACTTCAGGTGAAGTTTTACCTGAGCTGCAGGAGTTTGATGAAATTCCCAGCAAGGGCAGGTCCAGCTGCTTCAGATCATTTCCACGAGGTGTTGCCACAGCTGAGGGGTCAATCCTGGATAACTGGGAAAAGGAAAACCCCCCAGGTCTGGAACACCTGCCAGCCCCAGCCAAGGCAGAGTGAGGGCAGTTGTCAGAGCACAGGAAGGACCTTGGCTGCCCCGGAGCAGCCCCAGCCCAGGAGATGCTGTGCCCACCACGAGTGAGGGACCCGAGGCCCATCTGTGCACATCCATGAGTTCTGCAGGAATTCCCAGCACAGACAAACCCTCATTGCCCTGGGCCCCAGAGCCTGCAGCTCCCCCCATTCCCAGCACGTCCAGGCTCCCCACAGAGCCCAGCTGGGATGTGCCAGGATGCTCCTGGCTGGGGCTGTCCCCCCCTGACAGCTCCTACCTGAGCTGGGCCATTTGCTGTTGTTTCAGCTCCTCTTGGCACTTTGCTCCTCTTCTAAGTGTCCTCAGCTCTGGTGCTTCCAACACAGATTTAAATGAGGAAGATTTACATCATTCCAGGCCTACAATCAATTTTTCTCCACAGTGATTTGTGGCTCCCCTGTAGCTGCACCTATCTGACAGAGATCTGGG
Organism: Sitta europaea; assembly: GCA_013400255.1. Taxonomy (NCBI): domain Eukaryota; kingdom Metazoa; phylum Chordata; class Aves; order Passeriformes; family Sittidae; genus Sitta; species Sitta europaea. Next base: position 133,799 of record VXBS01006708.1, on the reverse strand, counting down.
GTTAACTACATCTCTTTACAGCTCACATCCTTCTCCTGGTGCAGAGGTCTCTGCCAGCCTCTGGTTCACAGCACAAATCATTATTTTCGGCTGCTTTGTCATTTTTTATCTTGATGTCTAAAGAGTTTTGATAGCCCCTGAAAAGTTGCTATTACAGCAGGCTGCCCATGAATCCATTCACCAGCTCTGTGCATCCAGGGAATTTTGCTGACATCCTCTCCCCTCATCTGGCTTTGGATGATTGGCAATGCAGAGCTGCCTTTTGGAAATGCACACAAATGGAGCTGATTTTCAGGCTTGGCTGGAAAATCTACATCACGAGTAGGATTTTTTTTTTTCTTTTTGGTTGTTTCAGTGTTTTAACATCTCACAATTAACATGGAAAATTTCTTTTGAAGAGCTTTTGTCTGGGAGACAGATCAAATAGGAGCAGACATCTCCTAAGCACTGCCTCTGTGGAGGATTCGAGGATGAAGAGTAGGAAAAGGTCAGATTTATGTGGGCTGCAATCAGTGCAAGTGTTCCCTTGAAGACTGGATTATTAAAGGTCCTTTGGCATCTAATGATGTCAAATTATTTCACAGAATCCTGTGCAGTGTCTGAAGGCATGTCCAGCCTGTTGGAAACCCAGTAGCTCAGGGAATGTGCCCTCTGGGAGAGGTTCCAGCAGCTCAGGGCTGCAGCCCCAGGGGTGCCTGGGGATCCTGAGCAAGGACACCTCCAACTCCCTGAGCAGAGCCCTGCTGATGGATTCCCCTTTTCCACCTGGGAGCTTTGCTTCCAAATTATAATGTGTGAGCACTGCCAGGCTCTCAGGCACGGAGCACAGGGGTTCCAGAGCTGAATGATCCCACCTGGATTTGCAGCTCCTCCCATCAGTCCTGGTGCTTTCTGTCCTGCTTCTACCCCTTCCAACCTCTCCTTTCCCACCTCTGGGCTTTGCCCTGTGGCTGGGACAGGAGGAACTGTCTGGATTTTCACATAATTACTAATTTTCAGAGATGAGGAGCTGGGATTTGATTGAATTTGGGGCACACCAGTCTGAAAATGGGTATAAAATCCCACTCTGGTTTAGGTGGGAGGGAGCTTAAAGCTCATGCATTCCACCCCTGCCATGGGCAGGGACACGTCCCACTGTCCCAGGGTGCTCCCAGCCCCGTCCAACCTGGCCTTGGGCACTGCCAGCAATGGGCAAACTGGGCAAACTGGTCTGCCAAGGCTGGCAGGAACACCTGCAGGGCACGCCCTGCCCAAACTTGCTTTTGGAAGGTGAGTACCAAGCACTAAAATCCAGTCAGATAAAAAGATCCGTGCAGAAATTCCTCCTGCTGCCCAACCTGACCCTGGGCTGGCCTGAGGCTGTTTCCCCTCGTCCTGTGGCTGATTTCCTGGGAAGGAGGCAAACCCCACCTCGCTTCGGGCGGTCGGGTCGTCATTCCCGTTCCACGTCCAGCCCGTGTCCCTGTCACAGCTTCATGGGAACAGGAACACAGAGGAGCTCTGCTCTGATTCTCTCATTGCAGGGTGATCCAGGGCAGGATCAAAGCTGCCAGTGTCCCTCTGTCTGCTGCCAGGCTCAGCTCCTCTGCAGGATGGGGCTCGGGCCTGATTGGAGATGGAGATGGTTTCACCTCCTCCCTTCCCAGGTCCCTCTCTGCTCACAGAATTCATCATTTCCCATGACCAGGGATTTTCTCCCAAGGAGGAATTCCCATCTCTCCTCGAGAACCAGCACTTTTTAAGGATGAAAAGAGAAGAAGTTCCCCCCATCATGCCCTGGTTTGGGTGTCCCCCTCACCCCAGCCTGCACCGGGGCCAGTTCCTCTGAATTTGCTCCAGGGCTTGGTGGAGTAGGGGGAAGGGCAAACTGAGTTTGACAAACCGTGTTCTTAATTAATTTACATCCAATTAGCATTAATTAACTGCTGGCTACATTATCACCCCATGTAATTATGTATCACAATAAATAATCCCAGGCTGCTGGGGGAAGGCAGAGAAGGAACGCTCCTCCAGCTGTAGGGATGGTCCTGAAAGCCCCCTAAAAACAGCTCCCAACATGGATCTAAACTCCCTGTGCCCCTTTTCCCCAAAAAGGGAATGTTTGCACTCAATCCTTCCCCTTGGTGAGGGTGGGGTTGCAGGACTGGGGAAGGTCAGGGAATTCTCAGGTGACCACCACCCCCTGTGAGGACTCCACCGTTTGGGATTCTTGATTTTCTCTGCTCTTTTGAGATGTGGGGAGCTTTTCCCCACTGCAGGCCAAGGCAAGCTGAGGTGGAAAAGTGCAGCCAGAAGAGTCAGTCCTTTTAAATTTATTTTTTAATGTAGCAGCAAAGATGTAACTGAAATCTCACATTCTGGGGACACACGATGGGCAGGAGGTCCAAGATGAGGTTGGGGGGTTCCAGTCTGGGGTGTTAAGGACAACACAAACAGGACAACAAACCCACAAATAACAGGGAAAAAAGGCTCCTTTTAGGAGCAGGAGAGCAGGAAAGCCAACACAATCTGAGGCTGGTTCCCCACTGAGCTCCAGCCCTTTGCTCTCCTGGGCTCTGGCTGATCCTCTGTGTTCCACTGAGCAAATTCAGTGTGACACTCACAGAGAGGCTGCTCGTGAAAAATGGGCAGATTTTTGTCAGGTTGTATAAATGGATTAGCCAAAGTGACACCGTGTGGGAGGCAGAACCATCTGAAGAGGAACAAAATCACCTCTCCCTTACAAGGTCTGGATTTCACCTTCCATTCCAATGCCAATTGGAAGTGGCACTGCGGGTAATGGACTTGGTGAGATGTTAAATGGAAAAGCACAGGCAGGATAAATAATCTGAGTGCTGGTGGTGTCAGTACAGCAGGAGAGCCAAAGGCTGGGAGGGGCTGCTCTGGGGGCAGAGGTTAAAAAGTGCTTTTTATTAACCCCAAAATGTGAGTTAGAGTCGTACTTCGAGTGCCAGCTGAAGTTGGTTTAGTGTTAGAAAGGTAAAACTGGGCAGGTTTGGCCACAGAATTCCTCTGTGGCTGCTGAGCTGCTGGTGAAGGGCCGGGATCTGATCCCAGGAGGAATTGAGGTGGGACCCAGGAGGAACCAGGGGAGGATTATTCCCACAGAACCCATTCCTCGTGCCCTTTCAGGGCAGGAGGGATTCCTGTTTATCTGGACAAAGTGAGATGGAACCTCTGAGCCCCTGTGGCCTGCCAGGGATGGGAATTTGGGATGCCCCTTGCCAGGAGCACACAGCTCCCACCACATGTGGTGATGACAACCAGGATTTTCCTGCTGTCTCCAAGGCACATCTCCTGGGTCAGGGAGTTTGGACGATGCTCTGAGGCACAGGGGGGAATTCCTGGGACTGTGCAAAGCCAGGAGCTGGGCTCAGTGATCCTCGGGACCCCTTCCAGCTCAGGATATCCCACGATTCTGTGAGTTTTCCACTCCCAGTTGTCCAAGAGGTGAAGGAGACAGCCTGAGCCTGGCCATGCCCTGTGAGCCTCTGGCTGCAGGGATGGGGAGGGACAGGCTCTGCTCTCTTCTCCCCAGACTCCACCAGCAGCTCCAGGCGTTTGCTCCACAGACTATTCCTCCCTGGGATTCCTGCCATCAGTCACAATAATTCTTATTCTGAATGCTCAGCCTGTCCTTTCTGGGAACGCCCCGTGGAAGGGGGGAAATGCACCTTGGAATGTTTTGGTATTTGGGGGTCTTGCAGAGGAATGTGTTCCTCTCCCAGAGCCTGCTGCAGCTGGGGGCTCTGCCCACCCCTCTCCCTGGCAGCATTTCGTGCCTCTCCGATGTCCGGAGGGGGCAGGAATGGACCCTGCCCTCGGGAAGGAGCAGCGAGGGTCCCGCAGCCCCCCGAGCTCCCCGCGGGTGCTGGCTGAGGCTTTTATCAGCCCCCTGCGCCCCCCATTCCCCTTGCCTGGCTTGTGCTCTGCCTGCTCCCCCTCCCTCAGCATCCCTGCCCGCTCCGCGCCCTTGGAATCCCATTCCACCGGGATCTGCCGGGCTGGAATTCCGCCGCGATCCCGGCAGGAGCGGCGCCCCGGGAGCAAAGCCCCGGGCTGCAGACACCTGACCCGGGGGTTCTGCCATCCTCCGGCAAGGGAAGGAGTGCGAAAACATCTCCCGACCCCCATCTCCCCCGCAGGACAAGGCCACAGAAGCATTCCCTCCAAAATCCGGGGGCAGACCAAAATCTGCTCTTGCTCCCCCGGCTCCCGGAGCGCTGGTCCCGGCAGAGGAGCTTTAGGGGGTGATTCCTTCACCACCCACCTTTTCCCTGCTCCACACAGGAGCCCAGTGCCAGGCCCGAGGTGGGAATTCAGTGCCCAAAATGCGCTGGGAAATGTGGTCTTGGGTCTCCCATTTTCTGCCTGTATGAACCATAATTCTCAAATATCTTCAATTTCCTTTTTTAAAATGTTTGTTTCTACAGCAACACCACTCCTTTTCCTCATTTCATCCTTTCCCACGGCTTTAAATCGTGGGGGATTGTCACCTGGGTGCCACATTTGGGAATTCTCCTGCCCTGGTGATGGAGGCCTCTCCAGGCTCCAGGGAAAGTTTTCCTGTGGCAGCAAGGGGCTGGCAACCCCACCCAGGCTGCAGAGAGGGGCCAGATCCCCCCAGGAATAAATCACTGGAGCACTGGGAGCTCAGCAGAGCCACACCACCACCAAGGGGATCAGCCCAGCACTGCGGGAGCTGCAGGCAAACCCAGACATGGAATTTGCTCTTTCCCAGTTCCCGAGATCCAGAGCAGTGCCCGAGGTCCCTGGAGCCAAGGGGAGGCTTTAAATCCATAATCCTTTGTATTAAAGCTTCTGCTGGGGAGACATTTGTCCTCTAACAGCATCATCAGCTGCTCAGGAGACAGAGGCAAAGCTTTCTCACCTCGTGGTGCCTCTCTTAGCGCTGGTGGGAGTTGTTCATCTTGCCCTGGCTCTCTGGCAGGTGTGAAATGAGAATGTGTGCAGGGTCCTTCTCCCGAGGTGAATTACCCCCATCCTTCAACAAAAATAACCAGAAGGGACCTTGTGAACCAGTCCCTGGCAATCACAGGAACAGGGAGCTAAAAATTCCCCTCCAGCTCAGCCTCCCATCCTCGCTGCCCTGAATGGAGATGAAATCCCTTCCTCTCCCAAGGCCAGGAGCTGTTCAGACTCCAGTGGGCTGTGGTGGGAGGGCAGGGCAGCCTGGCTGCATTTCCCCTGCTTTGATGGGCACCTGTGGGAGGACATGGATGTGGCCCCACAAAGCCTCGGGCTGGGGCTCTTTGCAGAGCGAATTTTCCTGCCCCGTCTTCAGCTCACTTCCCTGGAATCATTCCCTGCTCCAGCCCTGGGGATGCTCCATGCCAAGGCCCTTCATTCCCTGCTGCCAGGCACTGCTTCCAGCAGGGCAGGAATTGGCTGTGAGTGTGGAATTTGTGGTCCTGGCTGCACCCAAGGATGTCCTGGCTGCAGAAGAAGGGCAGGAATGCTCAAAGGCTGGCATTTTCCCTTGGCACATCCGTGGGCCCTGTGTTGTTCCCAGGGCTGGAGAGGCAGTGCTTGTTCTGCCCATCCAGGCACTGGCACTCCCCAAGCCCAGCAGTAGCCCCAGCGTGGGGGGGGTGTGAAGGAGAGGAATTTATTTCCCTTCTCAACCCAGAAATTCCTCCATATCCTAGGAAACAGAGGAATCCCTGCTTGGAATGCACCAGGAGTCCTTCCTGAGCAGGTTATCTGTGCCAGGCCTGGGGCCAAACACCCCCAGCACAAAATCCCTCAGTGGGCAACTTCCCCCAGATTTCCCCCAGCCAGCTTCTGCTGCTGATGCAAAGGAGCAATTCCTGCCCTCCCAGCACGGACTGCACACCTGCTTGCCAGAATGCCACAGCACTTACTGAGGCATCTCTGTTCCTTTTTCATAAAGGAAAACGTTTCTTGTCCTCAAGGCAGCACAGAGAGAAAACCTGTCACACATAAAGAGCTGCAGCCACTGCCAAAGAGCTCCTGATTCCTGCTTGGAGCCACCCGGGGGACTTTGGGCAGATCCTGGAGTCCCTGCACGGCCCCAGTTCTGCAGAACACAAAGTCTTTGCTCCTGGGGAGTTTTGGTGCTGAGCCCCTGTGCTGCAGTCCCCCCTCTGCTGCCACCTCCCTGCTCCAGCAATCCTCAGGACTCCCAGATCAACTCTTCCCGAAGGATAAAACCTTCCTGTCAGCCTGGCTCCAGCTGGGATTACTTCAAAGGGAAAGGTGGAAATATTCCTGCATGTCCTGGCAGCCTGATCAAAGCTCTCAGAGCAGCAAAAACCCCAAAACGTTGTGCACAGGGCTGGTCCCATTAGTGCCAGGCAGGAGTCCATTAGCTGGAATCCCAGGTGTCCTCAGGGAGGGGAGAATACAGAGCCAGCATTCCTGGAAATCAGTGGGAACCACCAAACTGCTCCACACGGGTCTGAATTTGGGATTTGGGCCTGGGGGTGCCACAGCCCTGCCCGGAGCAAAGCCAGCCCTGGGGAGGGAGGGGTGTCACACTGGCCAGGCTGGACAGACCCCTGCAGGAGCACATTCCTCTCTTCCCAGGATTCGGGCTGAAAAGGGGGATGGATCCCAGGGAGCAGGACAAGAGGGAACAGCCTCAGGCTGGGCCAGGGGAGGCTCAGGGTGGACATCAGGAGGAATTTCTCCATGGAAAGGGTGGTCAGGCCTTGGAACTGCCCAGGGAGCTTTGGAGTGTCCATCCCTGGAGGTGTCCAAGGAATTCGTGGCGCTCAGAGCTCTGGGCTGGATCAGCCACAGATTGCACTCGATGATCCTGGGGCTCCTTCCCAGCGTAAGTAATTCCATGATTCTGGGCCTTCCCTGTTACCCAAACACCCCTGGGGGTCTCTTGGGATTGTTGTCTTGTTTTCCAAACTTCCTGAACAAGCCAAGGATCAGTTCCTCCAGCCACACAGGGTTAACCTGAGCCTCACCATGCATCCCGTCCTGCAGCATATGGAGAGACAATTCCAGGCCATCTGGATGAGCAGCAGCCAGGTGCTGTGCTCGTTACACCTGTTAGGAGGCAGGATAATTAAAGGGGGGTGAGATTGCTCTCCCAGCTTTGCTGTATTTTATCAATCCCTGCTTGTCCCTTTTGGCTGCGGGACCAAAGCCCTGCTTTGCAATTTGCGAAACAAAACCCATTTGCATTAGGCAGAAATAAAGACAGGTGAACCTTCATAGCCCTGAGCAGATGTTTTTCATTAGAAAATAATTTGTCAAAAGGTAGAGAGACTCCTACTCATAATTTTCAGAGCAGCTTCTCTCACTTTGGAGGGTAACGAGACTCAATTTAATTGCAAATGGGCTGCACGGCCGTGAGAACAAGGGGAGGGAAAGCAGTGAGAACATGTTCTGGGCTTTTAATCAAAATCTGTTCCCAGATAAAGAGCCCGGGCTCTGTTCTCCCCGGGACAAGTGCTGGTTTCTGGTTTAACATCAGAGCTGCTGGGTACCCACCTTTGGAGAGACAGCAGCTTTTGAGGGAATAAAGAAAGGCCAGGAAAACCTCACTCATCCATGAGCCCAGGACTGAAAAGAGGCTGTTAACACCTGAGAATCCCAGAATCCCGAATATCCTGAGTGGGAGGGGAGGACCAGGAATGCAGACGAGGGATCCCCTTGCCCAGACACCCCAACAACCCCAGCCTGTGCCCGAGGGTGCTGTCCCAGCCAGGCCAGGCTTTTCCCTCCTCCTGCAGCTCCTTATCAATGGAATTTTGGGGCACGGCCAGGGGAGCCCCGGGGACGAGGAGGTGCTGGGAAGGACTCGGAGCTGCGGTGCTCCCTGAGCCCCGGGGGTTTCTCGTTTCCTTCTGCCAAAACTCTGAGCTGCCCTTCACGAGGCAATAAAGAGCATTTAAAATCCCACCAGCTCCTGCCTGAGCTCTCGAAACTTCAGTGGGCAGATTTAAGGGATGAGTCTTCCTTCCCTGTTCGTAAAATCAGGAGATTTCCTGTGGGGGATTCCCAGAGGGAATTCCAAGTCTCCCACAGATTTCCAGGAGCCAGGATTCCTCTCCAGAGCATCTCCAGGATGTTTTTCATGAGGCAAACCAAGCCCAGCCCTCATTCCAATAGGGACAGTGGTTCCAGTCCCATCCTCATCAAATCCTTCTGCTGTCCCCATGGAAAAGGAGGATGAGGTCATTCAAAAATCAGGCAGATGTCTCTGGGAGATCTGTGCTTACACAGAAATGTTGAATTTGTGAAGGCAAAGACACTGCTTGAACTTGTAGGAAATAATTCCAATTTTCCATGAAACTTTACATGGATATAAATTGCCCTGGCTGCTTATTGTTCAAGTTCTGTGTGGATTTTTCCCTTAAGTTTTCCAAGGTTTTTCTTATAATTTCAGGATTTCTTCTGTTTTCTTTAATTATTTCCAGCACATGGAGATGCAGTTCAGGATATTCTGGGTATTTATTTTAAGGTGTGAGATCTATTTCCAGAGCATCTGATTTGTAAATAAAAAATGTCTGTTAAAGAAGAGAGGCCTGAATTTTCTAAAGAACAGATAATTATGGCAAATGGGGAAATCTGGCTTTGTGCATTTGCTGAGTCTCCCCAAGTCTGTAATGACACAAACCAATGTTGGGCTGCTTAATCAACCCAGGGAGACTTTGCAGCTCTGTAAAAATGGGGCAGAAATCCCCTGGGGAAATGATTCCTTATTGACATTCCTGAGCCTGGTTTGATAACAGAGCTGCTTAAAGAGGAGAAATGACAAGGGGAAAACAAGAAATACCCAAACATTTCCCAGCACCGCTGAAGTTTCACTTAAATCTCTGCCCAGATGAAAATCCCAAACTTTCTGAAATTCTGAGCTGTTGAAATCACCTCGTTAGATATTTAACTCTTCTGCCACGGCTGCTAAACTCAGCCAGAGCCTCTCTTGGACATCTCAGGGTGTTCCTGGGAAAGAGCACGAAGCACCCAGGGCTCCTCAGGAGCCCCCTCACTGCTCTGGGAGGCTGAGCCAGCCCCAGCCAGCCTGAGCAGGCAGCTCTGCCCTCTCCAGAGCGCTCCTGAGCCTCGTTAGGGAGCAACCAGTGTTAGACTCTTAAAAAATAAATATATATATGTGGATTTCTTTTTTCTTTCTTTGGTGTTTTCTTTGTTGTTCTTGCTGGCCTGGGCCTTTCTGGTGTCTCTGTGTTTGTGAGGTTTCTGTTTTCCCCAGCCCTGTGTCTGAAGAAGAGATCGAGTCGTCTGTTCTCGTTTTCAGGAATTTGTTTATTCTTTTGTTATCCCATATTCATTCCCTGGGTGCCACAGCTTCTGCAGGCCAGTGCTCTCCTCTTTGGGCTTGGTCTCCTTGTCATCTTCCTTTGTCATCATCTGCCTGCCCTTGGGAGGGCACTGCCTTTTATACAGAAAATTACATGTACTTTATTTATAACAATTATCCAATATCTACTAACTATGTTGCACAGTGTTCTTTTACTCTAAACCAATCCCAATGTGCCACCCCACCACAGAAGATGGAGAACAAGAGGAAGAAGAAGAAGCTCAGGGACACACCCCACTGCCTCCAGCTTTTCCCCCTGATCTCACATTTTAAAATCCTAAAATCTACTTTTTCACCCTGTGACAAAATAATTATTATTCTATCTAAATTCTTGTTTATTATAAACCTTCCCAGGACACTCAGAAGGATTTTGTGATTCCCACAAAGCAGAAATGGGGAGGAGAGGAGGGCTCTGTCAGGGCTGCCCCCCAGGTGTCACAGCTGGGCCACTTGAGCCCTGCCCAGCCCCACTGGCACGTCCACGACCCAGGGATTGTCCAGGTTTTCCATAAATACAGGAATAAACCCACCCAGGAGCACTGCAGGACCCAGGCAATATTTCCTGAAATAATTTCCCACCTGTTTTCCCTGGTTTTAAATTTCCCTCCTCTGCTTCCCCGTTGATTCCCACTCCTGTGATGCTTTCCTGCCCCCATCCTGCACCACCTCCTCCTGTCCCACCAGCTGCTCTGTATCTGCTTTTTTGGAGGTTATTGAAAGCTGGTGATGAATTAATAGCAATTCATTTGCAAGACAAATGGTTTCAGGGAGTCCAAGCCACCGAGCTCGTGCCTCCCTCCCCTCTGGGGCGTGCAGGGTGCTGTGTGTGCAGAGTTTGGGCAGTTTGGGATTTTCCAGAAGGACTCGACAGCCAAGCACCCAGACCCCACTGGGATCCCCGGGGGTTTGGGTTGTGAGGCTGGGGGGATGGCAGGGCTGGAGCTGGGGCCCAGGCTGCCCAGCTGTGGGACACAAAGAGCAGCAGCCCCAGCCAGCTGTGGTTCCTGCACATCCCCTCCCTCCCAAACTCCTGAATCCTCTCCCAGCCCCTCCTGGCCTGTCCACCCTGGCACTGGATCCCACTCTCGTTGCCAGTGACATTTCTTATTGATTTTTAAAAAGCTTCTGCCTCCCCACACTCTGGCACTTTCATAGTCCAGCCCTGCAACTTTTTCAGCCAGTACTTGCTTTTTATTTTTTATTATAATTTTTTTTTTTGGCCAGGCTCTTCTTGAGGCACATCCTTCTGATTTATAAGTTTCTCCTGTGTGAAAATAAAATCAGAATAAACCTGAAAGCATTTGTGGCTGGAGCTGTTGGTGTTTCTGCCTCATAGCTGGCAGCACCCCTTGCAGCTGCTGTTCAGTGGTGTTCAATGCTCTCTTCAGAGATGTGCAATAGAATTTCAGCTTTAATCAGGTTTGAGCTGCAAAAGCATCTGTGGAGAGCCCTGGCCAGAGGCCCCCAGAGGAGCATTTATGTTGTGGTCGTGCTGTAATTGTCCATCAGACACTGGGTGGGAATGACAGCGTTTAACTGGGAGATGGAGCTTTGCTTTGCTTTATTTCTGTGTTTGGCAAGGAGGAAAGGCTCCTTGCATCCCTTGGAGGGACACAGGGGCAGGCAGGGCAGGAATCTGGGGCTGGGCTGAGCTTGGGCTGGTTCTGGCAGAGCTGGACCTGATCTGCCCCTTCCCACAGGGACTGGAGATCTCAGCTGGCACCACGGGATGTGAAACCCCCCAGCCCAGCCCCTGCAGGGTTCAAACCCCCCCAGCCCAGCCCCTGCAGGGTTCAAACC
>VXBS01006708.1:93045-122561 GCA_013400255.1 Sitta europaea | reverse complement strand
CCCCCCCAGCCCCTGCAGGGTTCAAACCTCCCCAGCCCCTGCAGGGTTCAAACCCCCCAGCCCAGCCCCTGCAGGGTTCATTCCCCCCCAGCCCCTGCAGGGTTCATTCCCCCCCAGCCCCTGCAGGGTTCAAACCCCCCAGCCCAGCCCCTGTGGGTGAGGAGGGCACAGGCAGGGAATTAAACCCCACTTCTCATGCTCAGATGAGCTCCAGGACTGGTCCTTAAGCACAATTCCTGAATATTCCATTTATCCGTTCTCCCGCTTTGGATTTTCTCCACAGCCACAGCCAAAGCGGGCCCAGATCCCAAACAAGACTGGAGTTCAGTGCCTGAGGCCCAGCATGGCATGGAGCTGGCACTGGGAAGGGGTCCATTGTCCCCATGGCAAGGGTGGAACCGGAGGAGTTTTAAAATCCCAGCCCAAGCTGCAATTCTGTGATTTCGTGAGGCTCTGAAATAACAAGCTGAAATAAAAATTTATCAGAAAATCCAGGCTCAAAGTTCTGTTTGTCAAACTGGCTGTGGACTCCAGAAGTCCCTCCAGAGCATCTTTCCCCAAAATTCCTGCTGGAAATTCCCAATTTTTGTTGAACACCGTGATGATAAACAGGAGAGATTCCTCTCCTCCAGGAGAGAGCAAATTCCACAGGTCCCATGGCATTCTGGGGACACCTCCTTCAAACCCTGACTCTTCCAAACCTTCCTAAGCTGCTTTTCCCTCAGCAGCGAGGAGAAAGGGATTAGGATCATCTGGAGCAAGGAATGAATGCTCCCAAGGTTTTGTGTAGTGGTGGCAGCAGCAAAGCTGGATTAACAAATCCCAGCAATTTGGATTTCAGCTCCTTTTAGACAGAGAGAGCAAAATGAAAAGCAGCATCCCAAGAAAAGGGAGCTGCTGAGGCTGTCCCGTGGCTGCACACTGGGAATTGGCTCCTGGAAAATCTGCCCTGAGACAGTTGTGCTGTTCAATGAGCTTTAATCAGCGGGGCTGAGGCTCCCGGGAAAACCTGCCAGGGAGATATCCAGGGACAGATCCCTGCTTTCCAGAGGCATCGTGTGCAGAGACACGGGGAGAGTGCGAGGCACGTGGGCAGCCCCCTGTGTTGGGATTTTTCCATGGGCAGTGGAAAAAGGGCGGGGATGGAGCCCCCCAGGGAATCCTGCAGGGTCTGCTGCACCCGCAGCCCTCGCTCCCTCGCTGCTCCTCCTTCCCCAGCCCTTTTAGCGCCTTTTCCACAGGAGTTTGCTGCGTTTCACTTGGATTTGCCTTGCTGCAGGCTTTGCCTGGGATTTCCTGCCCGCAGCAGAGGGGCAGGAGGCAGATTCCCCTCCCTGCAGCCGCCTTTGGGGCATTACCTTCCCTTTCTCCTCCCGAAGGTGCTCGTTGCCACCGTTCCTCTCCTGCTCTGCAGGGCTCTGGTCCTGCCCTCACACCCTCTGCACCTCCCTCCCTTCTCTCCACACTCCTGAGTGCAGTCCCACCCCGGCTGGAGCTGGGGTCTCCTGGAGCCGATCCTGCTGGAATCTGGGAGAGACTGGACTAAAACTGCCCCGTGGCAGCAGGACTCGGGCAGTGCCAGCAGCCAGTGCCCAGCTCCAAGCCCAGCCTGGGGAGAGCTGGAACCCTCCAGGACTGGCACCGCTGCAGGGCTCCTGGTAAGAGTTTGATGGGAGGCTCACACGAGCTGTGGCTGCTCTGCACCAGACCCTGTCAAAAACCTCCAGGGAATTCTCCTTTCCCAGGCTAACCTGGTGCTGCAGAGAATCTCAGGGGTGGGATGGGAATTTTGGGATTCCTCCACTTCTGGGGCTGCCCTGCCAGAGTTCACCCAGCCTCCACATATCCTGGGATCACCATTTCCCTTTCCAGGGAAAACCCACAAATCTGGATAGAAACACCTGAGGGATTTGGCCATGGGGCAGACTGCCCCAGTCAGGTATTTAATTGAGGAATAAAGAAGGAGCTGAGTTTGTTTAAACTGCAGAGACCCCTGGCACTGCAGGCAGCTCTGGGTGTCACTGCTTTGCCATACAGACACAGCTGGAATAACATCCCCAAAAAGCAAAGGAGCTCTTCAGTGATTTCAGTCCTCAGAATGTGGAATTGTTTACAAAGGAAATGTGCTCTGGAAGTGCTTGGATCACTCAGAGCAGCAGGGGAAAGGCTTTGGGAGTGGATGGGCTGAGTTAATTAAGGGTTTTTCCCATCTTCACTGGTCTCTGACCCCAGCTGATGAAAATAAAGGACATTTAAACACCAAACTCACATCCCTGTTTTGTTCAAATAATGGCTCTGCTTAGCATTCCAGCCCTGGCTGAGGGAGAGTGTTTATTTTATTCTGGAGTTTAATTGAATCCTCAGAAGGCTGTCCCTGGGCAAAATCACTGGAGAGTAGGGCTCTAAAAATAGTTGAGTGTGGGGACATATGTGGGACAAGCGTTGAGAGAAGGTGACTTTTCAGAGCCACAAACCCTCCCTCACACCCACCCTCGCTGCAAGCCCTGCCAGCCCCAGTGGGCAGAGCAGGATCTGACACTGCAGGGGGCCCAGCCCCAGCCTGAGCCAGCCCCCACTGTCAGGAGCCCTGTGACCACAAAGGCAGAACTGGCCCCCTCAGGGCTGGGCATGGCCACAGTCACTCCCGGGGGGCAGTCGTTGTCGTGGTGTCATAATCACTGTTGTGATGTCATAATCACTGTTGTGATGTCATAACCATTAGCACGATGTCACAGTCATTATCAGGATCATTCCATGTGGGGGAATCATTGTCATGTCATAATCATCATGCTTATTCCATGTGGGGGGACCACTATCGTGATATCACGATCAGGACCAAGATAATTCCATGGGGGGAACCATTATTATGTTGTCATAATCATTTTCCATAGTGAGGAGTCATTGCTATGACGTCATAATCGTTATCGTGATGTCATAATTGTATCGTGATTAGTCTATGGGGAGAATCACTATCATGATGTCATAATCACTATCATGATGTCATAAGATCATTATGATTATGATGTCATAATCATTATCATGACATGGTAATTATTAACATGATGTCATAATTGTTATCATTGTAATTCCTTATGGGGGAATCCTCATGATGTCATAACCATCCTCATGATGTCATAATCATCATCATGATGTCATAATCCTTATCACAGTATCATTATCATGATAATTCCATGTGGGGGGATCATTATCATGATGTCATAATCCTTATCATGACATCACAGTCATTACCAAGATTATTCCACGTGGCAGACTCCTTACCATGATGTCATAATCGTTATCGTGATCATTCCATGGGAGAGAATCACGATCACACTGTCACAATCCCTGTTCCATTTATTCCCTGGGGCCAGAAGTGCTGCTGGCCTGGAGATGTGCTTTGGAGGGGATGGGGATCCCCAAGGATTCCCCAAAAGCCTGGGGGATTTCCTTCCCAGTCAAACCCATGGGACAGCTGTGTGCAGAGATCACCCAGGGCTGCAGTCTGCCCAGGCCCCTGGGGAAATAACCAGGGCAGGAAACTTTGTTCCTTTTAATGCCTTTATTTAAGGATCAGCTCAGGGTGGGGGTTTGACAGGTCACCCTGCTCCCAGGGCGACCCAGAGGAGAAGGGTCAGAGCTCTGGGCACTGAGGGGATGGAGCCAGAGAAGGGTCAGAGCTCTGGGCACTGAGGGGAGCAGAGGAGAAGGGTCAGAGCTCTGGGCACTGAGGGATGGAGCCAGAGGAGAAGGGTCAGAGCTCTGGGCACTGAGGGGATGGAGCCAGAGGAGAAGGGTCAGAGCTCTGGGAACTGAGGGATGGAGCAGAGGAGAAGGGTCAGAGCTCTGGGCACTGAGGGATGGAGCAGAGGAGAAGGGTCAGAGCTCTGAGCACTGAAGGGATGTGGGCAGAGGAGAAGGGTCAGAGCTTTGGGCACTGAGGGATGGAGCAGAGGAGAAGGGGCAGAGCTCTGAGCACTGGAGNGACCCAGAGGAGAAGGTTCAGCAGCTTTGTCCTTTGAAGGGATGTGGCAGAGCCGGGGCTGCCGGCCTTGCAGGAATTCCCAGGCAGACATTTCTAGATCTGAGGTCGGGTCCTCCTTCCAGCCAGCATCTCCCCTTTTAGGGTGAGGAGCCAAAAGGTCCAGGAGGACAACTATACCTCCCTCCCGACTCATAGATGTGATTTAAACCTTTTTATTTTGTGATGGCTCGTAGTTCTAGGGGTTTTCTTGGTTAGTTCGTGCAGTTTTCTCTCATTTGCATCCAAGCTCTGGTGGTGCCCCCCTCCCCTCATGGCCCCAGGCACCATCCCCGAGGATGGAGCAGCAGAGGAGACACCTGGGAATAACAATAGAATCATTAACAGGTACTTAAAACTTTAACTTAATGTAATTACAACTTTAACATTATTTTGTCTAAAATATTAACTTTATAAATATTGAACCAAGTTATTTTGGGGATTTATTCCCAACACCTGTGACCGTTCCCAAAATTAACCACTCCATCAGCCCCCCGTGCCTGCTGGAGGTGACACATTTAATGCCCTGCATTTGTTTGGAAGGAGATAATTAAAAATTAAATGGATTTCTCCATTATGCAGCCATTATTGGCAGCTGTGCATTAACTGGGGATTTCAATTAATAGTTCTTCACCACTCCAGCTTTTCCAGCAGCCAAACTTCTCCCAGAGCTGATTGCTAACGCCCCTTCATCCTCCAGCTCCACAGGGTTTAAACCTCCCACAGAAATCCAGCTTCAAATGCCTCTGTCCTGACCCAGCTCCATGGCCAGAGCTGATGGAAACCTCTGGATTTTCCTTTCCTCCACACCCTCAAAGTGCTGATGTGGTTCTTTCTCAGAGCCTCGTGCAAGTGGGAACTCAGCTCAGCTCATTCTGGGTTTTGATACCTGAATTTTCAGGCTTTGTTGACACAGTTCCTCTCGCTGGCAACGTCCTTTTGAGCTGCTGCCCGAGTGTGACTGGGATGACACAGCCGGTGACCCTGGGATGTGACCCCACGCTCACAGGTTGCTTAGTCAGGGGATAAAGATCCTAGAATACATAGGGAAACCTTAGGAATAATCCCTAGGCTGGTTCTGGGCACTGTGGCAAGGGCACAGCCAGACCTGGCTTTGGGGGATCTTTACCCCTAATCTGGGTTAATTCACAGCCAGGGCTGCTTTATCCTGGATTTCCCATTGTGACCGATCCCAGTCCAGTGCAGGGGCTCAGAGGGGCTCAGCAGGACCCTGCAGACCCTGAAGGAAGGGAACTCGAGCTCCACAAACGCTGCAGCCAGAGCTCTGAGGGCACCCACGGCTCAGCTCAGAGCTTTGATCAGCTCCTGGCACACCAGGCTGGGCTTTCCCGGGAGAACAGAGGGGTTTGGAGGGTTCCTGGGAGAACAGAGGGGTTTGGAGGGTTCCCAGGGGAACAGAGGGGTTTGGGGTGGACAGCACCTCAGCCCCAAAATGCCCAAGGCAGCTGAGCGGGTGCCAGGCACTGGGAGGCTTTGGAACAGGCACAGAAACAGAGGGAGAGTCACAGTGCTGAGGGTTTGAGAGGTTTATCATTCCCCGTGGGAGTTCTTGCTGACACAAGAGTGGGGAGAAAGGCTCTGCCCACCTCTGGCTTGAGGTCACCTCTGACTCCAGCCTGCAGCCCTGCCGTGGCAGTGCCCACGGTCCCTCTGCCCACAGAGGGTGACAGGGCTGAGCTCAAATGTCCTGCCCAGGCTGGGCCCCCAGTGAGCTGGATGGATGGCAGGGACCCCAAATGGACCTGTGTGCCTAGCCAGGGCTCTGCCACCACCCAGGCTCTGTCACCACCCGGGCTCTGCTGCCACCTGGGCTCTGCAGAGCTCCCCGCACTCTCCATCCTCCTCAGAGGAGCTGCCAGGCACAAGTGAAAAGGCAATAAATTAAAATGCTGCCCGTTTCAGTCTCCTTTAATTGTTCTCCCTCGGCTGAGGTGAGTGATGGTGATTCATCTCCCTGGCAGCGAGTGCCAGACTGCGGGATGGATGCTGGGCGTGCAGGAGGCACATTTGGGATGAGTGATGGCTGACAGAGCCGAGCTGCTCCTGCCAGAGCTGCTCTCAGCCTGCACCAGCACAGGGATGCTCATCTCCCCTGAGTCCTGAGCACAGGGTCAGTGCTGGGCTGTCCCCTGGAGCTTCTGGACAACCACATCCAGATTGTGGATGCAGGATTCAGCCACATCCCCCTCTCCTGTGCTGTGCCAGGATTAGAATTGACATTATACAGCAGTTCATGAAGACCCAGCCAGGATCAAAGCTGCCTTGTGCCAGATTCTCTCCACATTTATATCCTGGGACTGAATAATCCTCACCTGGAGAGTGGAGAGAACAGTGGGATCTTAAAAAGGACATTCCTGCATGAAAGGTACCTGTGAGGAACATGTCTGGAAGAAAAACTGGAGAGGAAGGAACATGTCAGTCCATTGGAGAAAAATGGAGAGTTCTCCAGGCTGAATGGAAATGGAATAGAGACCTGGGAGTCCTCAGGATAATCTCAGTGAATTTGTGAAGGAGCTGCAGGCCCAGTCCTGAGATGAACAGGCTTGGGGGGAGAGGCATCATCCATCTGCTGGGCTCTCCAAGGATCCTGCTGAGACCTCCTGGAAAACACTCCCAGGGAAACTCAGTGGGATAAATAAACAGATCATGGCATGGATACCTGGCTAAAGACAGGAAAGAGCAGGACAAGGGCTCTGTTCCTGCAAAAGGTCCAGCCCTGGAGGAGTTCCTGCAGCTCCAGAGGATTCATTGCCTTCCTGGAGCTCAGGAATCACCCTGAGATAGGAGATTTCAGTGTCCCACCAGGCTGGGCAGGGCTGTGTCCCCTCTCCGGGCAGGGCTGTGTCACATCAGGCAGGGCTGTGTCCCACTAGGCAGGGCTGTGTCCCCTCTCCAGGCAGGGCTGTGTCCCACCAGGCAGGGCTGTGTCCCATCTCCAGGCTGGGCTGTGTCCCACCAGGCTGGGCTGTGTCCCATCTCCAGGCAGGGCTGTGTCCCACCAGGCTGGGCTGTGTCCCATCTCCAGGCTGGGCTGTGTCCCACTAGGCAGGGCTGTGTCCCACCAGGCAGGGCTGTGTCCCACCAGGCAGGGCTGTGTCCCACCAGGCTGGGCAGGGCTGTGTCCCCTCTCTGGGCAGGGCTGTGTCCCACTAGGCAGGGCTGTGTCCCCTCTCCAGGCAGGGCTGTGTCCCCTCTCCGGGCAGGGCTGTGTCCCACCAGGCTCCCCAGAAGGTGACAATTGTGCCCACACAGTGCCAGCCAAGCCCTGTCAGAGTGAGAACTTCCCCGGGCGTGAGGAGCTGGCTCCAAGCAGAGGGCACTTCCCCGTCTGTCTGGAGTCTCTCTGGGCATTGTCTTGTCCTGGCACTGCCAGGGCAGATCCCCCTTTCCCACTCGTCCCGGTCGTGCCGCTCCGGGCAGCCGGGGCAGGGGCGCGGAGCCTGCGAGAGCCCGGGACGGGGCAGGGAACAGGAGCGCTCCCCCTCTGCTTCTGCATCCTGGCAAAGGCTGGGACTGTTCTGGTGGGCTTGGAGCAGCATCCGCTGCCTCCTGCGGGGGCTGGGACTGTCCATGGCTGTTATTCCCACCCCTCACATCCCTGGAGCTCGGATTGCTGAGGAATTCCGGCTCAAAGTCAGTTCGACCGAGCACAGATTGACTGCAGGGATGCACCAGTTCCTGGGCAAAATTCCTGAACTCCATTAGTGGCTAATTACATCAGATTTCCCGCTGCAGACTCGGAGTGGCAGCGAGCCCGGGGTGACAGCGCTGGGAATGTGCAGGACAGGGGGGAGAAAAGCAGGAAAGGGCCGAGGGGAGGGGTTTAATTAGCTTAATTTGCAGTCCAGCACCTGCCCCAGCCTCCAGCCTGCGCTTCCCTCGGGCGGAGCTGGGTTTGTCTGGGAATAAATTCAGGATTTAGTGATGAACTGGGCGCTGCACTGATGCTGAGGGGAAGAAGCACCCAGAGCACCTCCCTTCCCTGGGCATGTCCCAACCCTTCACAGCTCCGTCCCCTGACCGAGTGGCCGTGTCACCGACTGCCAGGCTGTGACAGCGCCTTCCTCCCTCCCATCCCTCCCCTCCCTCCCATCCCTCCCCTCATTCCCATCCCTCAATCCCCTCTCCCGGGGTTCCCGGAGTGAGGACGGGAGAGCTCCCCAGCCGCAGGGACAGGGATGAGTGTGTTCTTCATTAGCGTGATCCTCTCACTCAGAGATTGGATTTGTGTACTTCTTATTTGTTTCAATTAAAAAACAAAAAACAAAAAAACCCCAAACCCAAAAGGCAAAACAAAACACCAGTTCTGGAAGGCTGCTTTAGAATTCAAGAAGCAGCAGTGAATCTGGGAAATGATTCTGGAGGAGCTGCAGCTCTTCATGGCCAGGAGGCACCAGCGTCCCCCCGTTAGCAGGGATACACATTCCTTGCTCGCTGGGTTTTGACGTGAAGATGGAGCGTCGAGACACCCAGAAAAGCCGAAATATCTGCTAAATTCTGGGGGAAAGCTGGGATATCGTCCCTGTCCTAACGCCAGCCAGCAGCTCTGGAGGGAGCACGCCCAAAGCGCTGCAGAACTGGAGCTGTGCCGGTGCTGATGTTGTCTCAGGCCAAGTGGGAGTTCCAGATTTGGAATCCTGGGGAAGGAAGACACAACCCTGCTGTGCAGAGGTCCCGGGCGAGCATGGGAATGCCACCAAAAATGTCCCCCCGAGCCCGTGAGACCCCCCTAGCGCAGTGGCTCTGTGTGGTTCAGAGCCCGTGTCCCAAAGCAGCAGCAGAGCACAGAGATTTTCCCCCAGAGTAAAAACAATATGTGTGACTGAGATTTTGCCTCCTGTGAACTCTGCTGAGTGGTTTTTGGCTGGGTTTCGTGAACGCTTTTTTCTCCGAGGCTACAAAGCCCCCCAGGGTGGTGCTGGTGGCTGCCCGGGCTGGAGGCTGCCCCTCTGGGCTGCCTGGATGCTCTGGTCCCTGCCCTGCCCAAGGACAGCCGCGTCTGGCAGAGCCAGGAGTGCAGCAGAGCCCTGGTTCCAGCAGCAATTAAAAAAAGGGGAGAAGAAAGGGAAAAAGCCAATTACGTGTAATTGGATTCAGTAAACTGAATTATCTCCCCATTAAAGCCGTGCTTGTTTTTTAGATAGTGGGACATTCAAACTATCAAAGGCATTAATTGATTCATCCCCCTTTTCAAGTGCTTTCTCAACAGTGCCTCTATTCAGGAACTGCAACCTTTTGTTCCCGGGGGGAAGGGGAATTATCCAGCCCCTGTTTATATCTTGGGAGCTCTATTCACTCTGCCTTTTTTGTTGTGTTGCTGTTTTAACTCAAAAAACCAAGCCGAGACTTCAGCAAAACATAATGGAAGGTTTATTTCTTCTTTTGTGCTGCCTTCAGTGCTGCTGGAGGTGTAATTTAGCCGGGGAGCCAGGCAGAGGGGTGCTGGGGGCTGATTCTGGGGAGCCCCAGCGATGGGAGGGAAGCCAAGGCAGAGCAGGAGCCCTCGGGCTGAACGCCCCTCACAGCTCCGGGGCTGCCCCGGGGCTCGTCCTTAATTCCAGTGCCCTCTGCAGCCCCAGGAAACGCTGAATAAAGGCTGATCCGTGCTGTCCCTGAAAATCAGCCTGCTGATTTGTTCTGGTATAATGGAGTCAGTTCTCATGAATTGTAAGATAACAAGGATCATGTTTGCATTCCTCTGTGAAAAGATCTCCCCTGATGGACTTCTCAGGTGCCCAGTGGGGATGGAGAGGTGGGAACTGCTCTGTCCAATCTCTGGGCACTGTCCAGACACTGAGAGATACGAGGTCAGCAATAAACTGGAGAGTTCTTTCCTTCTCTGCCTGAGCCCTGCTGTGTGTGTGCTGTGTCCCCTCTGTGTCACAGTGACAGTTCCATGCCCAGAGAGCATCCCAGAGGATTCCTGGGCCGGTGCTGACCCCCAGGCTCGGGGCAGTGCCCTAAATAAATATTGCTGCACTACTGCGAGGGTGTTGGCACAGCCAGGGTGTCCAGGAATTGTCCTGTGCCCGTGTCCCTGTGCAGGACCGAGGGTGACCCTGACCCTCACACCTGTGCCTGCCCGAGGGGCCACTGGCTGCTGGGAAAGCCTCGGGAATCAGCCAGCCCCGAGGAGTTATTTGGGCAAAGAGAAAGCATGATGTCAGTTTGAGGGGCAGTGTTTCAGGCTGGAATGGTCCTGTTGGCATTTCCCTCCTTCGGGATCAATAACTCCTAAAGGATTACAATTTAATTTTTAAAGGGTAATTCAATCAAGAATTTAAAAACAGAGGACATTCTTAAAATTAAATTTTAATCCAATTTAGTTCTTTTTAAAAATTGTACTTGCAGAAGAAAGGAGAGCAATCTCCAAACTACCCCTCACCTTGGACCAAAAGGGGAAACTCGTTCTGAATTCCTTGTAGGAATCTGTCCCTTTGCTTCCTTTGAGTTGCTCTTGCCTTTAATTCTTCAAGGAATTAATGTTTCCATTAATTTCTTGAAGAAACATCTTCCCAAAATCCCAAAGACCTGGCTGAGTTTGTCACTGGTGACACCACCAGCATCCACGGATTCCCGTGACTCTCCCCAGAGCAGTGGGAGAGGCTGACAGGAAAAAGCTGATTTATTCCATGAAAATGTTCCTGCCGTGGATGCTCTGAGGGAATCCTGAGGGAAAATGCACGAGAGAAAGGGCCAGGGAGGGCTGTGGGGAGGTGACACCTCCAGGCTGATGAACTTGCAGTAATTAACCCTGGAGGGGAGCAAACTCCAGGGCCCTGCAGAGATTCCGTGTAGGAACTGGAGCTCCTGCAACCTGAATTATAACAGAGCACAAGAAACAGAGGGGAGGGAGTTCTGCTAAACCAAGGGAGGAGAGGGGATGAGAGAGGATTTGCCATCATTGGGGAATTTCAGGAAATACCATATCCATAGGGTCAAGAAAGCCTTGGAGCAGAATCCAAGGAGAGAGGCCCAGGTTCAGGTGGAAAAGAGCCTGGGACAGTGAGCAGGTGATGCCCATCCCTCAGTCCTTCATTCCTGAGGATTTCCTTGTTCTCCACTGAGCTGAACGCTCTTCAACAGGAGGGGGTTGGGGGTCTGCACCTCCTTGTGTGAGTATGTCCAGAATGGCAGCTTGGAATGTAAAAATAATTAACTAAATCATTAATTCATTAAAAATTATATATATAAAAGAATGAGAGAAAGTGTAGAGAGAGATGGTTTTTTTTCATATTATCAAGAAATGAATTTTCATAGTTCTCTTTCTGCTTTGTGTGCCTGACACTTTTCATCTACCAAAGACACCCCCCAAACCCAAAAAACTATTTAAATTTTTATACATTTATCTTTCTTGCTGATTATCTGAGCATACTGTCAGTTCCTGGCTGCAAACACAGTTTTGTCATAATCCCTTCAGAATAAAAAAAAACCAAAAAAACCCCCAGGAAAGCACAATATGAATTCAAATGATTTCTCCTTTACAATTCATGGCTCAAACAAGCAGTTGATTTACAGTCATGGAGACACTTGCTGCAGGCTAATTAAAACCAACGTATTGTTGGCAGATCATTTATTGAGGGAAAACAAATTGACAAAGGATAAATTAAGTTGCCACGCAATTAACTAAAAAAAAAATAAAAATAAAAATACACCCAGCTGAAATAGGAAATGAATCCAGACATTTATCAGTATCTCAGCCAGGGCTGAATGAAAAAGTTTGAAGTTCCCTGGAGGGAAAAAGAAGAAGATGGGGCTGAAATGATCTTGGAGGAATTCTGGGACTTGAATTTGTAGGGCTGGTGGTGAAGGAAGCTGGGGCAGGGTGAGACTCCATGACAACTTGGCAGTCCAGGGATTTTGTTGGTCCAAGGACAAGAAGNCTCTTTTCCTCTCTTCGCTCTCTTCTCTCCTTTCTTGGCTTTTCTCTCTCTTGCTCTCTTTGTTCTCTAGCCTGCTCTGAGCTAACCCTGAGCTGGGCTCTTTCACCCACACCCTAGATAATAAACTTCAAAACTTAACTATAGAGATCTCATTTGAGTTCTGTCCCTACTGTTCATGGCACGTAATTTACTTCCACAAATCTGTTCTCACATTTCCTGCAGCACTGGAAAAGAACAACAACTACAACAGCAACAACACTGGATGGGCTTTGAGGTCCCTTCCAACCCAAGTCATTCCATGATTCCATGGTCTGTGTGATCCCAACCCATTAAAATCTCAGGAGATCTGACCAGGGAACTTGTGCCAAGCTCTAAGTTGTCCAGAATTTGGCATGAGAGCCCTCGGGTGGAGCAGCTTCACTCTCTGACACATTGCCCCCAAAAATCCTTGCTGCAGGATAGCTCTGGCCCGGGGGAGGAGGAGCTGTCCAGCAGGAACTCCTTTGGAACTGGGAATCCCTTCCAGGCGAAGCCTCTCCTCCCTTTGGAGGTTTGAGCTCAGCTGGTGGTTGCTCCATCTCCTCTGCCTGGGAAAGAGCAGCTCCTGGCACTGCCAGCCCCATTTCCCTTTTCTGGGAAACTGCAGCTCCTGGCAGTGCCAGCCCCATTTCCCTTCCCAGGGAAACTGCAGCTCCTGGCACTGCCAGCCCCATTTCCCTTCCCAGTCCCACCACCCAGGGACAATCTGGGTTTCACACCTGCAGGGAGAAGCTGCTGGTGCTCCGTGGACAACTTGGAGTTTCCTGGCAAAGAAAGAAGAAAATGCTTTCTGCACAAGGAGGGTACTGGGTTGGGGTGGGACACACTGGGTTGGGGTGGGACACACTGGGTTGGGGTGGGACACACTGGTTTTTTTTTTTGGTGGGATACACCAGGTTTTNGGTTTTTTTTTTTGGTGGGATACACCAGGTTTTGGGTAGGATACACTGGTTTTGGGTGGAATGCACTGGGTTTTGGGTAGGATACACTGGGTTTTGGGTAGGATACACTGTTTTTTGGTGGGATACACCGGGTTTTGGGTAGGATATACTGGTTTTTGGGTAGGATACACTGTTTTTGGGTGGAATGCAGTTTTTTTGGTAGGATACACTGGTTTTGGGTGAAATGCACTGGGTTTTGGGTAGGATACACTGTTTTTTGGGTGAAATGCACTGTGTTTTGGGTAGGATATACTGGGTTTTGGGTAGGATACACTGTTTTTTGGGTGAAATGCACTGTGTTTTGGGTAGGATATACTGGGATTTGGGTAGGATACACTGTTTTTTGGGTGAAATGCACTGGGTTTTGGGTAGGATACACTGGGTTTTGGTGCAATACACTGTTTTATGTGTAGGATGCACTGGTTTTGGGTAGGATATTCTCCCCCCTTGTCCAGAGAACAGAACCTGAGCTTTATCCACCAAACCCAACCTCTCCTGCCTCACTGAGCTGCTCTTTCCTGCTCTGCTGCTTTCCCTTGGCTTTTCAAGGTGTGACCAAGAACAGGACAACAAAACCAGCCCCAGGATCCTGCTGCAGCCACACAGCAGCTCGTGCAGCACTTGGGGCAAGTCTGGATCATTTGGGGAAAAAAAAAAAAAAAACTTTTAAAAAAAGAAGAGGAACATAAAAACAGTTTGTTTTATTTCCCCAGGAAAGTGAGAATGTCTGAATGGGAGTGGCTTCCAAACATGAAAACTGCTCAGAAGCTCCCTGGGAATGTTGTGTGCCCTCAGCCCTCCAGCTTTATCCCTGAACTCGATGGGAATGGAAATGATATTCCAAATGATCACAGCTAGCAGGGCCCCCCTGTACCAGCAGCCCAGTGCTGCAATAATTTGTGTGGGAATTCGAGGAGTTCCATGGGAGCACCAAACTGATTCCTGCCCTCAGCTGCAAATGAGAAGGAAATTCAGGGAAACAGTAAAAATATGTGAGTGCAAGGAGGGTGTGAAGGGAGATGGAGTTCTCTGAGATTCTGCCCTGCATTAAAAAATCACCCAGGAGGTGAGCTGAGAGCAGAGCCCTGAGCCCCCCAGGCCCTGCCAGGGGAGGGTGGGGGTTCTCAGCCCCCAAATCCCAGCACTCCCGAGGGATCTGCACCAGGGGAACGTGGAGTCTCCCCCCTCTCAGTTCCTCATGCATTTTTTCTGAGGGTGAAATTATTTTGAATTATTCTTTCCCTTCTGCTTTTGATCTTTGGGGGTCTTGGTTGAGCTGTTTGTTCAGGCTGGGGGGGCACCAGGGGCTTGGTGATTGCAACGAGCTGGAGGAGAAGTGCTTGAAGGTTGCAAGAACCAGGAGTCTGAAGGGGTTTTTGACAAGAAGAGACCTGATTTTGATGGATTCAACAAGAAAAGACTGATTCTGCAAGTCTGACATCAGTTTTTACATCAGAACTCCTCCACCATCTCCACTGGAACTGTCTCTGCACGTGAGAGGAAAACTAAACCCCAAATCACCTGAGAGACAGACCCTGGGCCCACAGGTGAGATGTTCCCCAGGTGGGTTTTCTTGGTTACTTGAATTTCTCTGTTTGTGCCTTCAGCCTCTGTTGAAAACTGCAACAAGAATTTGGGGCAGAAAGGTTTTATCAGAGGGGGAAAATGGATTTTACTTCTTAAAAGCAGCTTTTCTACTAAAAAAGAAAAAAAAAATTAGAGTAGTGAAAGAAAAGTTTTTTGGTTTGGGGTTTTTTTCAGGACTAAAGGTACTTCAGGAAAATGGCTGTTCTGCATGAAAATGCAATTCTTATCAAAATAAAGAGATTCAGTAGAGAATTACAGAAATAGATTCAATAAATAATTAAAGACAGATTCAAGGGGGTCCCTTTGCCCTGACCCTGGCTGGCAAGGGGTGGCAGACCCAGGGTTTGCTTCCCTCTATTCCCACACCTCTACACCTGAAATTTCCTTCTGCCCACGCCAATCTGGAGGTTGAGAAACACCAAAAATCAGGCAGCTCAAAGCAGATCTGGGCCTTGCAGCTCCCTTCTAATGGGACCAGGAGTCCCTGGGAAGTTAAATCATCTCCATTCCCTCCCTGTGACTCATTGCTGGGCCTGACTCAGCCTCCTCCTTAGGACATTTTCCCTGTGGAAAACCCAGCCTGGTTTTATCTGGAGCTCTGCCTTCCACTTGATTTAAGGTCACTCTCAGGGTTTTTCTGCAGCTGTTCTGGCAGCTGTCCCTGCCCTGGCACAGCTGGAGCCGAATGTCACTGAGCCCTGCACTGGTGTCCCCAGGTCCTTCCCATTCCTGAGCCCTGCCCAGAGCCCTGCCCTGAGCCCTGACACCCTTCCTGAGCCCTGACACCCTTCCTGAGCCCTGACACCATCCCTGAGCCCTGACACCATCCCTGCCACCCTCCCTGAGCCCTGACACCCTCCCTGAGCCCTGCCCAGAGCCCTGCCCAGAGCCCTGCCACCATCCCAGAGCCCTGCCACCATCCCTGAGCCCTGCCACCCTCCCTGCAGCTCCTGCCACCCTCCCTGCAGCTCCTGCCACTCTGAGCCTTCATCCCACATGCAGAGGGATGTTTGGGAGCAGAGAGAGGGGAGAGCCCAGCCAGGGCTGCATGGGGCCAGCAGAGCCTGAGCTGCTCCTGTGCCCTGGTGGTGACAGGCTGGGGCCACAGACTGGACAGGGCTGGGCACTGCTGGGATCCAACTGGGGATGGATCCCAGGGCCATCCCAGAGCCCTGGACACTGCTGGGATCAGATTGATCAGATTGATCAGATTGATCAGATTGATCCCAGGGTTCATCCCAGAGCCCTGGACACTGTGCTGGGATCAGATGGATCAGATTCCCTGGACACTGTGCTGGGATCAAGCTGACCAGAGAGGGGCTGTTCCAGGCCCAGGTGGGCTCTGAGGCCATCAGCAGAAGGAAGGGATCTCCTGCTGTGCTGTCATTGAACCCCAGAGCCCCTCAGGCTGGAGAAGCCCTCTGAGAGCAGAGTGCAGCACAGCCAGGGCCACCTCTGACCATGTCCCCAGGCATGGGGACACCCCCGCTGCCCTGGGCAGCTGTGCCAGGGCTGGATCAACCTTTCAGTGAAGGAATTTTCCTCAATATCCCCCCTGAGCCTCCTTCTCTCCAGGCTGAGCCCCTTTCCCTGCTCCCTCAGGATGTCTCCAACCCCTTCCCCAGCCCCACTGCTGAAGGAAAAACAGGAATGAACCCTGAGCCCCAAAATTCACCATTTCTGCTGCTCAGAGCTGAGTGTGCCATCCCTGAGTCCCACAGGTGAGTGAGGCTGGAGCCCACCCAGGTTCACCTGCAGGGAGCCTCCCCCAGGGATTTCTGACCTCTGGAATGGGGCTGGCAGCAATCAGGGAAACTCAGCAACCCAACACTGACAGAAAAATCTGCTGGCTTTGTACTGGGAATGTTTATTCCTTATTTCATCCTGGAAAACTTCTGTCCTGGAGTATTTGTGGGGGAGAAAACAACTCGTGGCTGCGAGCAGAGAGCAGTGTACATCAGGCCAGCATTTCATTAGCATGGTGATCAGATCAGCCCTGAAACCCCCAGCAAGCAGAGCAGGGAACAGCTCCGGATGAAATCCCTGCAGCACTTCTGGATGCGAGTGTTGGAGGAGAGCAAGCAGCTCGAGGCAGCAGAGGCCTGGCTCTGATGAATTTAATCAGCAGTGGGAACTTTGTGTGAGACAGAAGGAACAGCCCAGAGCCAGTTGCTGGAGCATATTGTGGTGGAACATATTTTATTTATTACTGAGTGCTGTATCAGAAAGAATTTTCTTCAGATCCTCCCTTTGCTCCTTGGTTTTATTTTGTTTCTCTCATCTGTTCCTCTCTCCTCAATGTTTGATGCATTTTTCATCCTCTGCCTTCGCTGGGCTTTGCTTCTCTCCCTCTTTCCCAAAATTTTCCTGTGTGGGTGTGGTCCCAGGAATTTGGGGCACTCACAGAGGCTTTTCTTAGGAAAATTCCTCATCAGGGAATTCCTCCCAGTGGGACCAGTGGCATGCTGAGGGTGCCTTGAGCTGCATTCCCATGGGAGACCAGGAGCATGCACCCCAGGGCTGCATGAGGAAGAAGAGAGCAGTGAAGAAGACACGAGGGGCTCTTCAGCTGCAGCTGGGCCATTCCTCCTCAGGATTCCCAGGAAGGCAGAGAAAACATTTGGGTTTTAGGATGGGTCTTTTTGGAGGCAGTTCTGTGGCTGTGTTGGGAAACCCCCAGAAACTGTGATTATTTCCCTTTACCCCAGGCATTTTCAGGGAGCACAGGCACCTGCTGAACCCTGTCTGTGTTTTATCCTGAGCCTGTGGAGGCCTCTTGAGCCCTGAATTTGGGAAAGCATCTTCAGCTCAGGCTGGGCTGGCCATGGAGAGGTGAGCAGCCTGGAGAAGTTGTTTTTCTTCCTTCCACTATGGATGGCCAGAGACATGGAGATGTTAAAATGTCTCAACAATTCAGCAGGAAAAAAAAAAAAAAAGAATCTTCATGATGTAGTACCCAAAATCTTTATCCAAATCACTTCAGAGTCTGTGAGAGAGTCTGGGCATGCCAGGAAAAGTCCAGCCTGGATCACCTGTGGCTGGTCTGGGGCTGAATTTCCTGGGCTCAGGTTTGGAAAAGTCCAGCCTGGATCACCTGGGGCTGGTCTGGGGCTGAATTTCCTGGGCTCAGGTTTGGAAAAGTCCAGCCTGGATCACCTGGGGCTGGTCTGGGGCTGAATTTCCTGGGCTCAGGTTTGGAAAAGTCCAGCCTGGATCACCTGTGGCTGGTCTGGGGCTGCCATTCCCGTGCTGAGCCTGGCAGGAGCCGAGCCAGCAGCACCTTTGAGTGGCCTCAGCCCTTCCCAAGCTCCTTCCCAGGGCTCCCAGCCTGAGCCAGCTCTCAGAGCAGTCTGTGGAGGAGCAGAGGGTGAATTAACTGGGATTGAGTGGTCTGGGCTTTCACTCAATTAACACTGTTAATGAGTGTGATCAGCTGATGACTTTCTCCATGTTTTCACTGCAGAGCCTCAGGCTGCTGGACCAGGCACCCCTGGATGGTTTCTGTGGAGCTGCTGGATGGAGCAGGAGGTGCCTGGTGGCTGATCCTGAGCCAGCTGCAGCATTCCCAGGAGCTGGGTGGGAGGAGAGGAGAGGAGAGGAGCCCAGCATGCCCAGGAGCTGGGTGGGGAGGAAAGGGGGCTGCAGCATTCCCAGGAGCTGGGTGGGAAGGAAAGGGGGCTGCAGCATTCCGAGGAGGTGGGTGGGAAGGAAAGGAGCCCAGCATTCCCAGGAGCTGGGTGGGAGGAGAGGAGCCCAGCATTCCCTGGAGCTGGGTGGGGAGGAGAGGAGCCCAGCATTCCCAGGAGCTGGGTGGAAGGAGCCCAGCATTCCCAGGAGCTGGGTGGGAAGGAAAGGAGCCCAGCATTCCCAGGAGCTGGGTGGAAGGAGCCCAGCATTCCTGAGCTCAGCTCCAGAGGTCACTCAGGGCCTGGGTCCGGCCCCTGGGGCTGATTCGGCCACAGGGAACAAAACCTGGAGCACTCATGACCTGAACCCTCCCACACAGGGCAGCTGCCCCTGACGCTGCCTGAGGAGAAGAAGACAGACCAGCTGAGCTCTGTTCTTTTTTGGAAGCCTCTGTTCCTGGCGCAGGGCTGTGCTGGCCCCAGGAGATCAGGGCAGCCGTGCCCGAGGTGCCTCAGCTCCTGAGCACATTAAACACCCCCAGCTCCTCCTCTTCAGGCCTGGCCACCACGGGGATGTGGGC
Source organism: Sitta europaea (assembly GCA_013400255.1). NCBI lineage: Eukaryota > Metazoa > Chordata > Aves > Passeriformes > Sittidae > Sitta > Sitta europaea. The sequence goes on along the minus strand of VXBS01006708.1, from coordinate 103,865 downwards.
ACCTGGCCTCTCTTTAATCCTTTTTTGTTTCTGCATCCGTGGGGGTCTGGCTAGAGTTGCTTAAATCTTATTTTTGGTGCAGGGCTGGTCCTGCATCCCCTTTGTCTGAGGAGCTCCCCTGGGCCTCTCAAGAGTCCTTCCCACCCCAAATTCCCATCCCAGTCCCTGCTTTCCCCCAGCCAGGAGGGAGTGAAGGTCATTTGGGTGGAATTGCAAAACCTTGGTGTGATGGGGGGGGAGAATTGACTGGCAGGAAATCAGTTCAGAAAGCTCCGAGTGGTTTATGGGAGCAAACCTTGTTCCCATTAGGAAAATCCAGATTTGTTGTGACATTGGGAGGCTGAGCTGGGATGTGCACAATATTTCCTTGGGATATCTGGCAGCTGGATCAGTGTTTAATATATCCATTAAATGCTACATCGAGATGTAAGAGCAGCCAATAAAACTTGTTTATTTACCTCTGAAACCTCTGACAGAGCAGAGCCCATCATTCCCTGGATATATTTCTCTGTTCCCATCTCCCAGCTATTGGGAATGACAGCAATAAAAGGAAGAGCCATAGATTTTCCCTCCCAGCCTGCATTTACCGTGGACAAAACAAAGCCTATCAAAATGCATTAATTTATTTATCACCCTGGAATGCACCCAGAGTGCAACTCCTGATGTGTTTGTACAATTGCATGGAATATCCAGGAGGGACCAATGGCCCCCACCCTCACTGAGCCCTTCCCTGGGATCCAACTCCAGGAAAAACAGCGTTTTGGCTCCACTGGCATTTATGGCTGTGTTCATTGTCCCTGTGCTGGGACAGCCAAGGGTTCCCTCGTGCACAGTCCCCCCCTTCCAGCACCCCCCAACTATCAATTCCCCGAAACTGCCTCCAATTCCAAACCTGCAACACTTCAAATGGGAGTGGGGAGATAAAGCTGAGCACTAAACCAGCCTGGTGGGTTCAGACAAGTGCACAGCTAGCGGGAAAATCTGGAAGAAAAATATTTCTTTGCTTTCCCACTTGGGGAAGGTGACAGCCTGCCAGTGCCTTGTCTTGGTAGCTTTAACATCTTTTGATATTTTCCCAGTGCTGTCCCAGGCTCTGGACACAGGGAATGGGCTGTGGGCAAGGAGGAGCAAAGGGCAGCTCGGCCTTGGTGTTAAATCACCAAATCTCCACAGTTTGTGAGGGGCTGGGGGCTGGCAGAGGGAATGCAGGCAAGGGCTCCTTGTGATCCCCTGCATCTCTCCCAAAAACTGAAGGAACACCTGAACAAGGGGATATTTTGTCAATGTTTTCCACAGCAGAGAGGACAGAGCTGTGATCTTCCCCTGGATGATGCTGCTGATCCAGAGCCCAGCTGAGCTGGGCTCGATCTGATCTGAACCACTGAAAAAAACCAATTTTTATGAACACCTGGAACTGTTTCTCCTTTATTTTCCCTGCTCCTGTTTGTTTGTGGGGTTTTACAAGGTCACTGCTGACCCAAGGAAGGAGTGGGACAGGGCAGGGTGCTGATCACCCTCCCAGTGTCTCTCCAGCTCATTAGACAGGCGTTAATTACCAGCTCAGGGCCTGGAGCTGCTCAATGTGCTCCTGGAGATGAGGGCAGGGTGAATCCCCACTGCCTCTGCACGGGTGCTCTGTCACAGGGGAGGGAGGGAGGGAGGGGGAATCTGGGTGCCAGTCAGGAGGCAGGGAAATGTTGTTTCCATGTTTTCCCTGTGCTGCTCAGCACGGAGTTCCCCGTGTGGGAACATTTTCCATCCTCACAGCTCCTGCCATTGCAGGATCAGTACCTGGGCAGCGTTTGGCAAAGCCTTGGGACGGTTCCTGCTCTGGGAGCCGATTTCCTGCTGGGAATGGTGATGGAGACGAAGCCATTGTGGGAGTGGTGCTGGGAGGAGCAATCTCAGTCTGTGCTCCAAAGGTGTGTCCATCACAGGCCAGGACAGAGGCAGGGTGAGCCAGTGAAACCCCAGGACAGGAGAACTGGAAACATTCCCTGCACGAGCTTTCATTGCCCAGTTCCACATTTGTCAGGAACGGGGAATATTCCATCAGCCTCAGTTCTTCCAGTGGTTATTCCAGATTCTCGATCCTGCTGGAGCTGCACATCTGGACAGAGTTTGCCTGTGGGAGGCTTTGTCCCTATGGAACAGCCCTCAGATCCCACTGAGTCCCTGGGAAATCCAGCTGCTGATTTTGCTGCAAAAACGACAATTCTGGAGCGGCGCTGTTTGAAGGAGAAGGCTGTTCCCGATTCCTGGGCCTGCCAGGGGATTTATCCCCTCTCCACGGGCCCCTGGGGGGCCACATCCACCTGGGAAACCCTTGTGCACAACCAGCCCACCCGAGATGTGCTTCCCTTCCCCGGCTGCCCTGGGCCCCATTCCCTGAGGAACACCCGCGGTGCCGCCCGGCGAGGGGCAAACAGCCCCTGCCACAGGGATGGAAAACCAGTGTGGAGAGCAGGACTGTGCTAATTACAGCCAGGGACACGTGCAGGTGAATTCCTGGGGGGAAAGGGGATGCTCTGGAGCATTCCTCACTGCTGGCATCCCTCACCTCTGGCTGCTCTCCTGAGTGAATAAACGGGCAGAAGGAATCACCTGCCATGCTCCACTCTGCCTTTCACCGTGTCGGGAGCTAAAACACCTGAGAGGGGAAAACTGGGGGGAAAATCCCCTTTGTGAACCATCCTGTGTCCATCCTGCTGCTGTTTCAAGGCTCAGAATTCCGTGTGGCTCCAAACCCTTCCCCGAACAGGGGGGAGATGGGGGATGAGGGGCAGCTCTGCTCCTTCAGTTCCTGGCCAGGATATAAATAACCATTTATGAGTCTGAGGTACTTCTGACAAAGGTTTCCGAGCAGAAAGGAGAGAAAGAGGCAAAGAGAGACAATAACACATAAAAATGTGAAAAGTCCCTTTCTACCCTGGCAAAATGAGTGCTTGGCCTTGGCGTGCTGCAGTGAAGTTTGGCTTTGACAGTGACCTAAATTTAACTTTTCTAGAGGTTCAAAGGGGCACAGAAACCTCTAACCTGAACTGATTCCTCTCAGTTTAAACCCAGAGCCCTCTGAGATCTCCCAGCTGGTTCTTGATGCTTTTCTCATCGTGGGAGAGGAGCACCAAACCTGGAATTCGCAAACCTGGAATTCTGGGGGTGCTCCAGGTGAGAGGAGGATTCCTCAGGGCTGGCCAAGGAACCAAACCCTCATTATTGTCACTTTTTCCAAGTCAGGCTGGCACTCATTGCACCTCCAGGGAGACTCCCAGATTCTGCCTGGCTCCCTCCACCTCAAAGAGAAAATTTAACCATTAATTCCTTTCAGAGGTTTCTTGTGAGGATGAGCACAAGAGACAAGGAATTGTTTCCCATGGGAATGTCGTGTGGAATCACCCCTCACTGAGGGGGGAAGGGCTGAGTGCACATCCAATAACAAATATCCTAAAAACCCCGAATTTGGCGTGGTTAACAATTTTCTAGGGAGCAGGAGAAGAGAGAGGGAAAAGGCATCGAGGAGGGCTGGGACAGGTTTCCCTTCAGCTCTGGAATCAGCCCTTCCCTTCCCGCAGCTGGGAGTGCTCAGCTGGAGACGCCTCGCACCCCTGACATTCTGCAAGAACAGCACCATCCCTTTCTCTTCGCCCCGGGATGCAGGGAGGTGGCTCTGGGAGCACCACGAGCCTCTGACGGAACGGGAATCTCAGCTTCCCTGGAAAAAACAAACAAAACACCAAAATGCCACCTCCTGCTCATTACACAGCTCCGGGAACAAGGCAGAAGCTCCTCCTGAATATTCCGGCGAGCGGCAGAAGGGCGAGGCTGCTCCTCATCAGCCGGGTAATTAACACTGGGCTCTAATTCGGGGCAAAGCCCAAGCACGGAGCAGGGCTCACCATCTGAGGAGTTCTCTGGCGAGCAGGAGGGCTGGAGCCAGGGGCAGGAGGGGTTGGGGAGCCTCCTCTGCCCACCTGTGCCCACGAAGCTCCAGGTGTGGAATGAAGACACGGCTCGGCAGGAATTGCCTTTGGACGCCTCGGCTAAACCCCAGCCAGGACTCTGCAGGGATATTTCCACCCAGAGGGGGCTGAGGCGTCCAAGCCCCTCAGGTGAGGGAGACTGACACCGTTCTATAATGATCAATCAGTCCCGAGTTTATTAAGATCAGAAGGCTACATTTATATTGTTGTTAATTAGCTCATACATATTGCAAAAGCAAAGCTCATCGTTGGTTGGCAAAGCTCATGTTGGCTGTTCTTCCAAAAGTCAGCTCCTCCAACATTTGTTCCTTCTGGTCAACCTTGCAAGTATCAATTCCTTGATTTTCACATTCTTGTCCCATGTACTCATCCTGCATGTTGCTCAAAGTCATCCTGTCCTTGTGCTTCAGACTTAAACCTTTACTGGCTGAATCTTGTCGTGCCCTTTGCTTTCCAGCCACTCATCAGCCAGACTCTCCACACTCAGGGATGGAGTGACAGGGGCTGGACAGGGGGTCCAGGAAGGTTTTGGGTTCTCAGTGTGGGGTGGCCCTGAGGCTCTGCAGGGTTTGGAGCCAAGCCATGGAACCAAGGGGCAGAGGGCAGCAGTTTGGGGCAGTCTCCACTTTGGCCAGCTCGTTTTGGTTTTCTCTTCTTTTCCTTTTTTCAGACATTTCAGCCCAGGTCTAATGTGTAATCAGGGGATAAAGTGTAAAAAGCTCGTGGTGAGTTGTGTCAGACTCTTCCAGGTTGCTCCAAGTTCCATCCACCCTGGCCTTGGACACTTCCAGGGATGGGGCAGCCTAGGACTCACCTGGCCAGGGAACAGGTTTTTTCCCCAGTATCCCATCTAAATCCACTCCTTATCAGTTTAAAACCATCCTGCTCAGCCATTTTTTGCCCAGAGCTCTCTCCAAGTCTGGGGCACCATGGTGTAAATAAACACTTGTGCTTTACACAGCTGGGCCCTGCCCTCGCCCTGCTCCTCCCACAAAATCCCCCAAGCCCCTGCAAAATCACTGTTCTACAGCTAGAGCCACAAACCCACAAATTTATACCTTTATACATCTTCTCTTTTCCCCCCTTTTCCCCTCTTTCCCCCATTTCTCGTTTTTTCCTTCATTTTTCCTCTTTTCCACCCATTTTTCTCTTCTCCCCCAACTTTTCTTTTCTTTTCTCTTTTCTTTTCTCTTTTCTTTTCTCTTTTCTTTTCTCTTTTCTTTTCTTTTCTTTTTTCTTTTCTTTCTGTTTCAGTTCAGTCTGGCAGGGAACTCCCAGGGGGTGCAAGCAAAAACTTCTGAGCGATTTTGGAGACCTGAAAAAGGGAATGGAGCTGTTCCCCAGCCCAGCTCCTCCCTCTGGGCTGTCCCTTTGGGGCCCAGACCTCATGTCCTTGTGCTCCACAGCTGGAGCTCAAGCTCTTATTGCTCCTCCAAGACAGAGTTATTTATTTATTTTAGCCTGGATTTGATTCTTTTCTTTATTTTGTGCTGGAGCTGCAGCAAATCCCAGGAGAGGTGGAGCAGGTGTGAATGTCTGGGGGTCCCAGCAGCCCTGGTGGGCTCTGCCCCTGGCAGGGAACCCCAGACTGCTCCATCTGGGTTGAAATGTCAGCCCCACAGTGGGGGAGGCCTGGCCTGATTTGTGTTTAACAATTTTGCAAGTGTGTTAGATTGGCAATTACCCTGGCCTGGGTTTAAATTCTCATTTCACCTTTTTTTTTTCCCCTCTTTCCCTGCTGTCTGCAGGATGCAATATTAATGTACTGTTAAATCAAACACTCCATTAACAGCGGCAGAGATAAATATTGAATTAATGGAATTATTCCGTTAATGGGAGGTTCATGGGATGATGCTGGAGAGTGCTGGGTGTGAACTCTGCCAGCAGCTGAATCACTGCCCCTGGCTGGGCTCTGCCTGCAGGAACCAGAAAAACAGCCCAAAATGCTGAAATTTAACTGGGAGGGATTTAAATATTCACTGGGAACACACTGGGGGTCGTGGATGTGAGCAGATGAAGCCAGGACTGAGCAGTGAATATTTCAGGCTCTCCACCCTCCTGAGGAGGAGCAGAATCCAACAGTTCCTGCTGCAGAATAAATTCCCGTTTTCCAGCCCCAATTCCAACGGCTCCTGCAGCCCTGAGCCCTGCCCCAGGCTGAGCAGCTGGGCCAGGACAGGGGACAGGGGTACAGGGACACAGGGACAGAGGGCAGGGACTGTCCCCTGCTGCTGGGACAGACCCCAGGCTGGCAGAGCCCGCCCCAGAGGAGTGGGAAGGGAAACAATCCTGGAATGGTTGGAGTTGGAAGGGAATTTAAACTCATCCAGTGCCCTGGCAGGGCCCCCTCCCCCTGTGCCAGTGTCCAGCCTGGCCTGGGGCACTGCCAGGGCTCCAGGGCAGCCCCAGCTGCTCTGGCAATTCCAGCCCAGCCCCTGCCCACCCTGCCAGGGAACAATTGCTGCCCCAGCTCCCCGCCAGCCCTGCCCTCTGGCACTGGCAGCCATTCCCTGCCTCCTGTGCCTCCAGCCCTTGGCCCCAGCCCCTCTCCAGCTCTCCTGGAGCCCCTCCAGGCCCTGCCAGGGGCTCTCAGCTCTCCCTGCAGCCTCCTCCTCTCCAGGCAGCTCCCCCAGCTCCCCCAGCCTTACCCAGGACGTGTTTATGAACTGTCCCCTTCCCTCTGTCCCTAATTCTGTGTTTTGACAACACTCTGCAGTCACTCTCCATATTTTTATGCCTCACTTCATGAATATTCTGAGCAGGAAACTCATCCTGAAATTGTTTCCTTTTTGTCTTCTAGGAAACGTTTGTGTGCAAAGTCTCACTAATTTGTGTAAATAGGAAGGCGGTGGAGTTTTCACTTCATTGTTACAAATGAAAAGTTCCCCAACATTTCCAATTAGCTGGAGAGAAAAGCACCTCTAAAAACATCCCAAAGGCAGCGAGGCTGGAGCAAACAGAGCATTCCCAGCTCAGCATTGCTCCTTGTGGAATCTTGGAATGTCCTGAGTGGGGAGGGACCCACAGGATCATGGATCCAACCCTGCCCCTGCCCAGACCCCCCAAAGCCCCCCTGAGCATCCCTGGGTGCTGCCCAAAGGCTCCTGGAGCTCTGGCAGCCCCGGGGCCGTGCCCATTCCCTGGGCAGCCTGGGCAGTGCCAGCACCCTCTGGGGGAAGAACCTTTCCCTGAGCTCCAGCCTGAGCCTGCCCTGGCCCAGCTCCAGAACCTTTCCCTGAGCTCCAGCCTGAGCCTGCCCTGGCTCATTTTCGAGGCCCCCTGGCTGTCTCAGATTCCAGGAACCTCCTTTTCCATTCCCTGGCTGCAGACACCAGCGAGTGCAGTGTGTTCAGACACCCAGAGCCAGCAGAACTCTTCCTGACAGGGATGATTTTATTGCCTTCACACCCCAGAGCTTGTCCCTCTCTTCCCCAGGGCCAGATAAGAGCTCGGTGTTGCTGTTTAAGAAAAAAAATCCCATTTTGGCACTGTGGCTGGCAGAAATATTGAGAGCTTCATTCCTTCCCCCCTCCCTCCCTCTCTCCCTCCTCTTGTAATCTTTGATAAAGAAAAAAGTGTTCTCCCAGAAAGGGATGCTAATTAACAATTAATTCTTTTATCTTCCAGCGCCGAGACTGGGAGACCTGAAGAAGATGTAGAATAAAATTAGTGGTAATTAGCTTTTTAGAGCATTAAATAAACAGCGACACGAACGATGGAGAATTAATGTTATGCATTTATTTTTAACAATATTTATCCAGGCAGTTTTTGAACAAGGCCCTGTGGCATTGGCTCCCTCTAACACAGGCGAAGCAGCACCGAGGAATAATCACATTTAGGCTGCGTTCAGACAGCACCATGCAAATCAAAGGAATAATGAAGAGGAGCCTCTTAATAGGGGTTTGGTGGCTCTGTGCTCGAATATCATCTCAGGGCATTGTATTCCCTGGGGAACTGGGGAATTGCCACCCTCCATCATTCCCAGCCACAGGCACTGCCTGGGAATCAGCAGCCCTGGGATGCTGCCAGCAAAGGAGTCTGGAGGAGTCTGGGGGACCCAGCCAGGGAAGGACACAGAGTCCATCTCCAGTGGGGCAGAGATCATGGGATAGCAGAATATTCCAGGCTGGAAAAGGAACCACAGGGATCATGGAATCCAGCTCCTGGCCCTGCACAGAGGGGTGGAAGTCACAGGATATTAGAATAATCCAGGCTGGAAAAGGAACCACAGGGATCATGGAATCCAGCTCCTGGCCCTGCACAGGGACCCCAAATCCCAGCCTGTCTCTGAGAGCATTTTCCAAACATCATTCCATGTGTCTGTCTGCAGTCCCTGCTGGAACACCCAAACGTTGTGCCCTGATTCCCAGGGGGGTCCTTGCTGTCCCCTGGAGATGAAGTGTGCAGAGGTGGCAGGTTTCAGCCCAACAAACCCATCTCTCTGCTGACTGCTTCTCCTTCTCTCCTGCTGGTCAGGGTCTTGGGCCCCTCTGGAAAGGGCTGTCCCCGTGTTCCTGTGCCCAGCATATGCCCACTGCCATCCCAACCATTCCAGGGGCACTGGCACCCATGGCATCTCCCTCATCCAGACACTGGGGACACTCAGGAGGAAGGGCTGGAGAAACCCAGGATTTGGCTCCTGTTCGGCTGGGCTGATGCCGGGGCCGGGGCCGGGAGGGGTGGGAGCTGTCAGACCCCTCTGCGCGGTTCCAGGCTGCGCCCACCCGAGAGGAGCCCGGCAGCTGCCCCTGGACACCGTCCTGAACGGAGACTCTGCAGGGTCGGAGTCAGAGGGGACAGAGGGGGCCGGGCAGGGTCCTGCAGGGATCCGGAGCCTCCGGCTCCCATCTGCCTGCATTAATTAAGGGAAGCGCCATCAGTGGCAGGCTTCAATCAGGAGCCTAATGAGGAGCTGACGGGGCGCTAAACGCAATCAGCCGGTTGTCACCGCGCTGAGGAGACAGCGAGAGGGTGGGAACGGCCCAGATTCCCTCCCAGGATCCCACCGGGAATGGGAAACCTTCAGCTGGGGTTTGGGGGGCTCGGACAGCAGCCCTGCTCTGGGGCAGGGGGAGCACAGGCTGCGGCCGGGGGGAGGACACGGGGAGGGAGAGCGCTGGGGACTGCGGCTGTGGGTGACACACACAGGGATGGGGACAGGGATGGGGATGGGGACAGGGATGAGGAGAGCGCTGGGGACTGCGGCTGTGGGTGACACACACAGGGATGGGGACAGGGACAGGGATGGGGAGAGCGCTGGGATCTGTGGCTGTGGGTGACAAAGGGATGGGGACAGGGATGGGTATGGGGACAGGGACAGGGATGGGGACAGCCCTGGGGACTGTGGCTGTGGGTGACCTTGATGGGACAGATCTGAGGGACTGTGGCTCTGGGTGACCCACACAGGACAGGGATAGCCCAGAATTTCCTCCTGCCAGGTCACCACAGAAAAAAACCTTGGGAAACAGTGGCACTTCCACCTGGTTTAGATGGATTTTCCAGTTTTTAGATAAAACTTTAACCCAACCATGGGCAGAGCTGGGAGGGGTTCAATCGCTGCAGAAACTCAGAAAATATTTCAACTTTTGTGTCTTTGTTCCCATTTTGGGTGGTGGGGAGGGGCATTTGGCTGGCCTGGTAGTGAGCTATTTGTTTTATGGGGCTGATTCTTTCACACTGAGAACAGAAATTTGGGAATTCTGTCTGGAAAGAGGCATGGACAATATGATAGACTACTAATTCTGCAGGAGTTAATTGGCTGGGGATAAATGATGGACAGGCAGTGGAGGGCTGTGTTCCCCTCACTCCCAATATTAACCCCCAACATGATTAAAGCCATTTTTATCCAATTCATGGCCCAGCTCTCTCCAAGGACAAGTGAGATGAGGAGAATTGAGCTGTGTCTGCTTTCCTCTCGAGTATTTCCATCAACTCTGCAATTGTGTCCTGTCCTGATAAGGAGAGGGCAACGCTTTTCCACTCCCACCTGAGCCCAGCCGTGGGTGGCCAGGAGCTGGAATCTGCTTGGGAATCTGGGCTTTGCTCTGTGAAAAGTTACTAAGATAACTTATCTTAGTTAATCTGTTCGTATCAAAGCATGAGTAATAGGTTAAAAAAATCGGGTTAAATTTTATAGACTATAATTTATAAAAATAAAGGGGTAAATGGAGGAGAAAAAAAAAAAAAAAAAAAAAAAAGGGAAAGGCCGTTGGAACCAACCAAGCTGAGTGAATAAAGGAGCGAGGTGCTGTTTCACACCCTGACAGAATAACCGGCAGACAAAGGAGCCCTGCGAGCTGCCCGGCTCCGAGAGGTGTCAGCCCTGCCCGGAGTGGAAATCCGCGATTCAGTTCGCAAAGAAGGCGGAGAACAGGGCAGGGGCGACCAGAGGGAACGCGGGGAAGCCAAAAGCACCAAGGCAAGAAACGCCCTCGTGGGGTTGAACCGTCCCTAAAACGGGGCAGAGAGGGAGGCTGGGGTTTCGGAATTTGGGGAATCAGGCTGCTCAGGACTCCTGGAGGAATCTGTGGCCTCTGGAGCGGTGGAGGTGGTGAGGGACAAACAGGGATGCAGCGGCGCCGGCGATCCTTTGTCCTGGAATGATTTGGGGAGAGAACTCGGGGACGAATTGCCGCAAATTCGGCTGGGGGAGCTGGGCAGGGTCTGGAGAATCCTGGGGGAGCTGGGCAGGGTCTGGAGCCCCAGCAGGGCTGGGGGAGCTGGGCAGGGGCTGGAGCCCCAGCAGGGCTGGGGGAGCTGGGCAGGGGCTGGAGCCCCAGCAGGGCTGGGGGAGCTGGGCAGGGTCTGGAGCCCCAGCAGGGCTGGGGGAGCTGGGCAGGG